>JAQQAE010012514.1:0-13131 GCA_029823295.1 Pseudamia nigra | reverse complement strand
AGAACTAATTTCATTCATTCCGTTTCAGATAATTGACATAAGTTCCTTTTCAAATAATAATAATGAATACATGTGCAAGTATTAATGTAATTAATGTAACACATACTTTATATGGGAGTTTGTCATGGGTCCAGAACGGATTAATTGATTTTACATGTATTTTTATGGAAAAAGTCACATTGGATAACAACTGATTCGGATACAGGCCGTGACGCCGGAACGGATTATCGTCGTTATCTGAGGCACCACAGTATTAGTTGCTCCTGTTTATATGTCGCCCCCCTATGAAAAAAAAAAAACAAGCGATGTATAGTCCGGAAAATACAGTAATTCAAAAATCAAAGCTGCCAAAGATACCAACCGTTGTTCATAAAGTCAAACATAACTTTAAAGTGAATAGATTACATACAAATAAAGGTTATTGTCAAATTTTGACAATAACCTTTAGTTAGCCTTGATAACCTACATTTGACACTTTTTTTCAGTAAAACTGTCTCCAGGTTACCGGCGAGTCGGTGCCTGTGTTACTGTAATTGATTTAGCAAAAATATTCAAGTTCACAACATTTGATTGTAATCTACATAAATAAGTTAATTAATTATGGGGATACAAGTCTCTGAACATGAAATGCTACCTGAGTTACCCCCTTGATTTGTCTTAGAACTTATAAAGATACCAATAGTATTAGTAAAAAATTATTAAAAATATTAAAAAATTAACACAAACTTGGAAAATAATCAACAAAATAAAGAAAAATGAACAATTACTTCAGTGATAGCTGATAATGTAATTACACTTAGATTAATTGTATTGCCTCAGATGTATACACGTGCACACAGTAAAACTCATTGCTACATCACAATCTGATACACGTACTTTGGCTTCATTCAAAACTTATTGCTTTTTTAAAATTACAAGTAGCGCAAAACCACCAACTTCACAGCATGAAACACAGACAAAGCTTATTGTGTCTGCACTTAAAACACAGGACATCTGCAAATGACATAAGTGTCTCTATGCCTGTATAGGGTTAATTTACCAAAAACCAACAGATAAATTATGTACAACGAACTACACTAGTATTAAAAATATATCAACACAAGTATGAAGCTCAAAAAAACTATCAAAAACTATTTAATGCCTTTTAAATAAGTAAATGTTACCATATTTTTTCTGGGAGTATTGTTAAAAATGTTCAATTTCATACACTCAAAGCAGTTTTACAAGTCAAACATAAACCTATTTACCATGACTTGAAGCTTCTTGTTAACATACTAGCATAAATAGAAATGCTATGCTATGACATATTAAGACATCATTGACATTTTTTGATAGTGGAAAGTATTCACATTCTTCTTCATATCAGCACCCAAGTCATTCTGGCACCATGTGAGCCTAATCAATGTAAACCCTATTTGAAGTGCATTCAAATTAACTAAAATCAGATCTACTTGTTGCTGCTCTTCCTTCCCATTTTTCTACAGACATATGGTAATAATACTGGTCTGAAATGGGTGGATATTTTTATTTCTGAAATAAGACTTTTCTTACAAAAGGACACCTGAGCAGTCTCTTGTGAAATCTTAGGGGAAAAGTCTAAAATTAGTTTTTAGTCTCAACAGATAAATCCTATGTCCCTGTCTGCCTACTACAACCACAGTACCTAATGTCCCAGAAACAAGAAGCAAAACCCTGGTATCTGAAAAATTCAGTGCCTTAAAACTAGTTCAGCCTCACCCTGAAAGCTTGTTTTATTTCATATAGCTAGTTTTTTTTCAGCTCACAGTCATTGTCTCCCAGTGAAACAGCTTTGGGATAGTTTATCACTTATTACACCCACGTGTCTGGTGTGAAGCAGCTGTACCGGTAAGTAAACCGTTCATTCAATACCACCACATCTTAAACGGAGACTACATTATTTTCCATTCAGAACTGTCTGCAGAGGTCAGCAGAGCGATCATAAAAGCCCACTGACGTGCCCATGTTGCCCTACATTCACATACAGTACAGCGCACAGGGTGGGGGCTGGGCAGCAGGCCGAGTCTGGGCGGATGTGACGCCACGCCGTCAGAACAACGACGTACGGAGGGAAAAACGACTAAACCGCTGTCTGTTTACGTTTCTTTTCCCAGATGTTTTCATTATACTATCCTAAATATGCGACTAATGACGGAGGCCTTACTGAGAAGCCTATAAAATACGTGTTTTAATAATCATAAAACTCCTGCAAACACAATAGGGAGCTGCCTAAAGCGCCTTATTGGCGCCAAACACACATAGGCCTGTAGTGGCTGCAGCGCAGGCTGGTGAAAAAAAAAAAAAAATCAAACATGGGCGCCACCATCATACAAAGATGTCACTTCCTACAGCCACAGAGGCGAATAATTGCACAGGTTTACTGTGAGTTTTAAATTAGTAGCAACGCAGTGTGAGACACGCGATCCCCTAATGTAAGATTAATGTTTGTTAAACAGATATAATGAGTCATGGAGAGCAGAAAGCAGCAGGCCCCGTGGCCTGGACAACCCATCCATGGTAAATCCTGGAAGAATCCCACTGAACACACGAGCATATTGTTCACGTTTCTGCGTCCTACCTTCAGCACACGCTCTGCTGTCCGATTTATTCCGACCAGACATGCACCGACACAAAACGTCCAACATCCGCCTCCTGACTGAAAGGCTCCGGATTTAGATGAAAGGTAGATTTGTGATTTTTGTACCCCACCACAGTGGGAACCTCCTGAGTCGCAATCTGTCCACCACCACGGCACAACAGCTCTATTGTACGGCGCCTCCCCCCGGGTCCTAAAGCCCACCGATTAACATGGAACACTGATTCACCATTGACCTGCTTTCCAGACTGAGGTTACAGGGTTTTTTTGTGGGCGGTGATCGAATGAATTCAATTATTTACGCGTTTTTGCTCATATTCTGGTTCATTCTATGTTAGTTTTCTTCACGTCTTTAGTAATTTCTTTGATTATACAGATATTTTAAAAAGCATTAACACGTCTATTATTTTATTTCATGATTGTTTTGTTAGTTTTGGAGGATTATATTGAATGGCTTTGTTTATTGGTTGCTTTTTATTTATTTTCCTAATTGTGTCTAGTTTTGATTTTTGTCAGAGCTTTGTTCATTTGCTACTTATTTTATTGGTGAAATAGTAGCCTTTACTTGAACAAATAAGTCCAGTTTTGATCCTCATCTTTACATTTAAAAACAGATACAGCTATCATAATATCTGTTATTTACAATAATATATGGATTTTATGACAGCTTATGGTATATTTTATGTCTGGGTCCCAAGGGGATATCTTTTTTTTTTTTTTTAAAGAGTATGCAGCTGAAAACGTTCCACTGCACTAACCCTAACCACACAACAACCACAATCAAACTCACAACAAACATTTCTACTAATGAATAAACAGCCACTGAGAGGTTTTCAGGTTTTCTACAGTTTTTAATGTGAGCTGCATTTGTTTTATGGACAAGGTGTCAAAATGTAGAGACAGCAAACACAGTCAAATGTACATTTGTGAAGACACTGTTCTATGAAAACTGTAGCTGAAGTACAAAAGATTTAGAAATACAAAAGTACATCACATCAAGTCCCTATGTTACTTGTTAATCAAAGGCAACTGTACAAATTCCAGTTAAATTTAGCTTTGACTAAATGCGCAGCACATGCTTTAACAGTGTTCAACAGGGTGAAAGTCACAGAGCTGAAGTGGAAGCTGGGAACTGAGCGGTAACATGAGGAAACAGCACATTCTGACCAAAGTCACAAACATGCAGAACACAGTGAACTGTACTTTAAAGAATACAGGGACGTTAACATTTACAAATTGAAGGAACATTTTAAAATAGCCCAAACTGACATTTTAGGAGTTCTTTGTAAAATAAGAATTGTTTAATCAGGTTGTAAAGAGGAAGCAGAATATTTCCTGTCACAGCCTCTTGAACAGTTTCTAACAAAATATAATGCAAATTCAATTCTGCTGCAAAACTCTGGTTATTGCTGACCACAGGAGATACTCCAACTCATAGGGACGGATTATTTGAAGACAGACTGTCACTACGTGCACTTTGCAGGTCTGTCAGACTAAATTATCACATTTCCTTTATTCTTTCATGGTCAGATTTTTAAACAGTGGTGAAAAGTCTGCAAAAAAATATAGTAATCTTTTCAAAGCTACTGCGATTATTTTTCCAAACAAACATTCATAGAGTATAAAATTTACATAAAAAAAAACCCTACATCAAAAACCCAGCAATTACACAAGTGTTTACACCCATTTAGTGTAAACACATCTTAATAAACAGCAAGATACACAAATCAACAGTTTGACTTTGGCCTATCAAACATGTACATACTGTAGTTATTCACCTAAAACAGCATTGTCACATATACACAAAGTTGATCATCTATATCACATACACAAATAAATCCTCATAAGAAATAAAAAATATGACTTCATGTATAAAATATTTTCCCTCAGGCGTTCTTGTGCTTGTGTCTTTTTTCACTGCAGAGACTGTTTAAGCAATAAAAAAAACAAAGCTTTAAATTACAATGTGTAACACTTACAGCAAGGAGCTACATTCACACTCCATAAAATGCAAAGATTTCTCAAATACATTCATAGAAATATAAATATTCACAGCACTCATAACAACTAAGTGGTTTGAAGTAGTTTACAGCAAATTGTTTGGACTTCCTTTTAGAAGACATTTCAAAATAAAATAACTGATTTTTTTGACAAAATGCAGTGTTTGTTGTTCTACATTCTTACCTAATTTTGAGAGGTAAGTAGTCAAACACTGCCCATATGCAAATCAAACTGGCAGGTAGAGGTTTAAACAGACATCTGAATGGTTTGTTCTGATCGTTCACAAGCCCATCTGCATGTCAGCGAAGTTGAAAAAGTTGTCCACGTCTCGAGTGGATGTATTTTTGTTATCAGAGACAAAAACCTGGAAAAAACAAAAACGATAATGGTCTAGTAAAGGAAAGTCAATCATATATATCAAGAGCAGATATAAAAACAAACATATTACGATTACCTTGGTCCCACTAAAAACTTCATGCGCGATGTTCTTGCAGGCTTCCACAACACCGTCACCGTTCAGCTCCAGAGCAATGACCGGCCCTTGAAGAATAAAACAACAGTCACAAATTAATGAAAAAACTCCTGGTGATTCTGGGGATTTTTTCAACATCCAGCTTTATGACTCCTACGTCTGCTTTTAAGTTTCTTGATTATGAAACTGCCATCTATGACCAAACAGGGCGTATTCAACACCTAATTTTAGAACCGATTCATTTGACTTCTGCAACTGGAAAATTAGTAATCAGCAATGTCGTCACAGTATAAAGCATGTGATGTGTGAACAGACCTCAAAAGGAAGCAATTTGAAGTGAGAGCTGAAAAACAGTGTTACTAATATAAGCCTTATTCCAAAAAAGCTCAAACACTTGGAAAAATGCTAATTAAAAAATACTTTTGTTTCATTTGAAAATATACAAATGTTCCTCAATTTTAAGTCTGCAACATATTCAAAAAATTATCAGTCAGGGGCATTTTCATTATCTGAAAATGAGTTAAAGTCATTCAAAAACATTGTGATTTGAAACAAGTGATATGGGAAGATGATTTTAAACACAATTTGGTATAGAAGGAGTCTTCAAGAAGAGGTTTATTCCGTCAGGAGCAAAAAGACCAAGGATTGTGCATTAATTATGCGCTTTTCCACCAAGCTGAAGTTTTTCATATTTAGGGTTTCAGTATCATTTATTAATTGAAAGACACATAACATAAAAAATGGATTACCTTTAGTAATCCACTCTACAAGATCCTCTGCATTGTTCTGAAACACCCTCTTCACATCCTCAGGTCGCATTGACACTTCCTTCGTCTGGATGAGAACGAAACCTTTGGCAATTGCCTGAAACAAAACAGATGAAAAGAAGTGCAACTTTTAAAGATGTACCTGGACAATGATTCTTTTGTCCCACATTTTAAAGCTTTAGCTCACTCTGCCTTCAGGGACTGCTGAAGCTTTTTGGATTTATTTAAAGTACTGTTTGTTCTTATGAAATGGTGCAGGGTCTGACTGAGACAACGGCTTACATTTAAACAAGGCTGTAGTTTTATGTTTTGGAAAGACACTGAACCAATATTCTTGCGAAGTCCTTCACATTATCTTATCTTTCACACAGTTAGAAGGCATCCAGTGCACACCAGACATAACTAAGTAAATCCACAATGATACATTTGTAGTATGTCATTTGGTAGAAGGGACTCCAGGAGCTTCATCCCCACCCGGAGTTTAAAAGTGATAATATTGTAACTTTATACTGTATTATTTTACGTTAAATCCCATTACCTAACATCACTAGACTCCCCGTTATCATATAAAATAATGTCAGTAAAACTAAACATTTATGGGTGGATATATCCAACTTTGAGTTAAATTTCAGTGTGTAAATACAATGAAAATGTCACTATGGATGAGTTATTTTGTATATAAAACATAGCAGCAGATTTGAGATGTACAGTGATATGATGAGGTGCATATTCAGGGTTTTACAGGAGTTCCCAATTCTAAATTACAGCCTGGTTTATGAATTATACAGATGCCACAGCATTAAAGGTCAGCAAATACAACAGTTAAAATAGAGTATGTAGTTTTCAGTGTATTTTGAGATCTTCACCATTTTTAGCAGAGGAAGTTGGTTTCATAAGATCCCCTTCACTTTATATTATCATTATTATTCATTATATAAAAAAAAATAAATTTAGTCCAGTCAATCATGTTTCTTTTTAGCAGCTAGTTACTAGGACAAGGCCAACACCATGCATCCCTGCTTCTTAAACATTCTTCTAACATCAAAGAAAAAAATGTGGGACTTTATCCAAACTTTTATCAATGATATCTGATAAATCACTTCTACATTTTAACTTCCTTTTGGGTTTTGAAGTGACAAAACAGTTTTAAGCAAATCCACCTCTCTATTTAATTTTTAATCCTTACCTCATCAATCAGCTTGCGGGCGTTTGCAGTTGTGTACTCCCCAGCAAAAAACACAAACAGGCAGGACTCTTCGCTGTCCTTCCGCCTCCCTCCCTTTGTCAAAGGCACAATGCTGCATGAAATATCAGCAGAAACTCGAACAGACTTGAACTCAGACTCTGGGTCAGGGAGTGGGACTAAATCCAGAACCTGCGTGGTCTCTGGCAACAAGCTCCAGTTGTTCTCTCCTGACACTGGTGTGAAGTCGTGTATGTTGCTCCAATTATTGTTGAATATGCTGAGCCCGGCATCCTTAAAATGGAAGGCCAGCTCAGGGTAGTAGTACTGAAAGCAGCCAAATTTCATGCCTGTAGAGGATTCAATGATAGGCTGAGTGGCACAGCTCAAAAACACTTCCATCTTTTTACAGTCCCGTGTACGAAACTGCTGACAGGCCACCACACACTTGATGTCTTTACAGTCTCTGAAAAACACACTGCCCTTGACAGGTCCAAGAACAATGCGGCAGCTGACACAGTCATCAATGGTGATAGTCGCTGAGTGATCGAACACATAGATGTTGCAGTTCTCACACTCCTGAATGACAAACTGTTGCCCGTTCAGTTTGCCTGGCAGTCGGCCTACTGTGACATCTTTAAGGCCGGTCACCATGTAGTCCTTAGGATCAACCTGTGCAGAGAAACAAGACAAAATTAAATGCATTCAGAGATTAAATATTTCACTTTAACTGTACTGTGATCTGATGGATTCATACACATAAGGTTGAGTGATATAATGACAATAGTTGTTGCAATTTACTTTTCTGGTCTTTTGCGTTTTGGGTTTATTTTGTTTACACTGTCATAAGTTTGAAAATGTTTTAGTATTTTGTTGTTTTATTCAATTTTACTTGTGCATATTTTGATGCTGGTATCAGCTGATATCAAAATGTTTGTCACAGTAAAAGTTAAATAATTTTTTGTCTGAAGTTTATGGATTCATTTTTGATCATGAATTAAAGTTGAAGAGATGAGACCATCATGAGTCATTTAAGATGGTCAAAGATGGAAACTGTGGAAAAGCCACAAATAGAATAAACAATGGAAAAGCTGCAACAGGATGACAGTATAAAAGTGCAACAAGATGGAAATATTGTAATGGACACATAAAAGATGTAAGAAGATGAAAAGATGAAAATATTGAAAAAAATGCAACAAGATGAAAGATGACAATGATGTAAAAGATGCAACAAGGCAAAAATGAAAACAAAAATGAAAGTGCACTCTGTTCTCATTCAACAACATAAAAACAACAATTCTGATGAAGTTGTGAAAAAAATTAAACACTACAGACAAAAGCAAAACGATATTCTGTATAATACGCAATATCACAGTATTTAAATATACTGTATTATGATAGCAATCATTATTGCTTTATCACCAGCCCTATACTCCACTGTCTGTCCTGTTCTGACCATAGAGAATACATTGAGACTATAAATTAATCCTTTAAACTTGAAATAAATTATAACTTTGATGTGTCTGTTTTTTGTTACGACTACATTTGTCTATCAATATGTGACACATTTAAGGTTTTGGTTTTGGTATTTGGGTCACCTTAACTCAGGTGAAACGCCCCATGAGTCAAAGCGGAAGCTGAAAGTCCGCTTAACCTACCGTCAGTGTGAAAAAGCCGAAGTGTGGTCAGCCGTGAACTGCGCGGTGCTCTGTAGTAATCCGATAATGAGCTAAAGCTGGGTACATACAGTGAACACGTCTAAAACTAACTAGTGTTGTCCACACATGATGAGCGTCCCATGCCTCCTGTGACTGGTTAGGTAAGAGTTAGTAGAGATACACCCCCATGCACACACAATAATCTCCGAGCTGCAGCGCCAGGAAATTGGGAAAATACCTGCATTTGGTAATTTACCCAGTCAAATACATAAGGTTTGGTACGGTGGCAACGAGGAGGATTTCAGCAATGGTGTTTATGGCTGCCTTCACCTAAACATTACTGGTGTTTCCCTTATGTTAAAACAGACAAAGTAGAGCTAAATCCCTTTATATACACAGTAGTTACATTAGGTTACGGTACACGTAAGCGACCAATCACCAAATTAACAAATGTTAGCCAAAGAAGCTAAGGAAGTGTCACATCTTCATTTACCACGTATCTGTGCTGTTTTTGTCATTATTTTCTCGTTAGTGGTCTCCTGTGGTACCTTTTCTCGTTTGTCCCAGCTGTACTGCTTGGGCGGCTCGTCCGTGTTGTTGCCAAGGGGAACCGCGTTGCTTGTCGTCGTAGTTTCAACAGTCGTTGTCGTTGGCGTCCGATCATCCTTTTCCGCGGACTTTCTTTTGGATTTTTTGGAGAAGAAGCACCCCATGTTTGCTGTCTTAAAGGCAACCTGACAGAACCTGCTTCCTAAACGTACCGCCGGTTTGTAGAACACGAAAAAATGCGAGGCAGCAGCTTACGTGCACTTTAGTTGACAAGATTTTTTTTTTTAGCTTCCCGTTTCACAGCTTCGTTTCGCAACCAATGTCTGCCTTCCTAGTCATTACAACAGCCAATCAGAGCTCTGAAAATCATTGCGTGCACCCGTAAAAAAGGCGTGCACCCGTAAAAAAGGTGTGCACTCATGAGGCGTTCGTGGACAACAAGGAAAAATATTACCGCAATCACTCTTGACTGTCGATTCATTTTAATGTTTATTTATATGCAAAAAAAGTAGAACGAGACTCATCCAGCATATTCTTTGCATTTTCAGATCAGTTTTGTCGAGTTGTTTAAACGTTTTGATCAAAGTTTAAAAATCGAAAACAAAACAAACAATCACTTTTAATAATCACTTTAAACTTACAGTGGCGTATACTCTTTATTCGTTTTTATTCAGATTTCCGTCCGTTAAAAACTCACCTGTCACATGCATTTTACAAAACATGGTTTTCGTCAAGTTGGTCTGACTGTCATCACCAGCTAAGCAGAGCAATCAACAAAAAACAAGATTAGATACGTACATTGATGGATACACTTGAACACATCTTTATTTGCACATCGGGCATATCTATCTGGGTGTTGTCTACACCGAAAAGAAGAATCTTAAAAACCTAACAGCTAACCCTGTAAGAATCTTCAATTAAATAACAACTAATACCATAGTGTATAATGAATAAAAACTTATATTATTAATTTAAAAAGCTCGTATTTACTATGAAGTTTCATTTAATAGAACCGCTGTTATAAACGTTGAGTTAGGAAACATATTCATGCGGAAACCACGAACCACAGGTAGCCATGTACATCAGATTAGGTTCAATTTAAGCCAATGGGCCACTCTAATAGTAGGTGATCCCCATCATGCACCTGGAAAAGATGCTCTGAAGCATTCTGTGCATAGCATAATTCACTGACAACATAATGACAATGTGACAAATATCATGTGACTGTTGTTGATAAATTTATAGAGACCATATTGTAATGTAAAAGAAGGTTAGGGTTACAAAACTATTAATTTTAATAAAATTAAATAAGTAGGTTTTACAGGAAATACAGCTAAAAGAGAAGAAATTTGTTTTTTTACATATGTAATTTTCAGCATCATCTGGACAGTTTTCCTTCTCAAAGACTTTCCACACTTTGTCAGAAATCATGAAATGTACTATTGTTATTTTTTCTTAAATGACTGGTCAATTTATTTGCTTTTAACAATGCAGATGTAAATTGCTATGTAGCTATTCAACTTAATGACACTAAATGATAAAATACATTTGAAAACCAAAATAATTATGAATAAAACACACCAAAAATGTTCTGCCTAGGTCATTAAGGGTTAAGTAACAGCTGGTTCTGCAGTCATGCATTGTGATGACACATTTACCTCTGTCATTAAACAGCTGCTGCTTTTTGATGACTTGTTTAAAATAACACAGCAAACTATTGCATCAGGGTTTTTTTTTTATTTATTTAAAGACATTCTTCAGCTTTTCACTCCTGCAGCATCTCTGTTTCACAGGTTAACACTGAAGTTGACCTGGTTGGGAGTATGCTGCAGTCACCAAACAAGCCATCCAAGGAATCAGTGAGACAGCAGAATCACATCAGATGAAGACACAGAGAATAGCTGGACTTGTTAGAGGTTGCTATCTCCCCATGCCCCACCACATGGCTCACAAGTTCACACTCATTAGCATTCCATTTACTTGGAAATGTGGTCCTCTTCTGGGGAGGATTTAAATCCACTATTCACTCTTTCTTTACATTCTGGTCTCCTCCAACCCCTAAAGAAGTGTCTCGCTCTTTTAGTATTCAACCAGCAAAGACTCAAAGTACAAAGTACAGTAAAGTGAATATTGAGTCTTTCAGTTTTGATGATTACATATTATACTTCCACAGGCTTCACAAAAATCATGGTGACACTGAGTCAATTTTTTGAAACAAAAACCTGCTTTTTTAGTTGAAAACACAAATGTTCTGTTGTTTAAAGGCACAATGTGTAGTATATATAGAGGACCGGCATATAAGGTTTATAATTATATTTTCAATGGTGTATGATCACCTGAGAATATGAATCATAGTGTTTTTGTTACCTTAGAGTAAGCCACAGATCTACATATTTCCACTTGCATCCCCTATGGTGAGGATCTTCACATTTTTGCACTCATCTGCTCTTCAAAAGTGAGGTTAGTGTTATTAACTTTTTACAATGTGCACCTTCAACAGTAGATGCCACTGTATCCTAAACACAACATCCTTTGTGATGACCATTCCCAGTTTATTTTGCTGTCCTTATGCTATGTTGATACCATTTTGGTGGTTTGTTTAGAATTAATGTACAGTACAGCGTTCTGTCTGCAGGTGAAGGCTCAAACTATCCACGTAGTACTCCGTCTTTATGATATTGTCATTTTTACAAAGTGCATCTGTTGAAATGTCAAAAGATGTTGCTCACCTCTGTGCTTCACATTTGGGATGCTGCTCTTTGGGTTACAAATCTCACAGCTACTTCCTCTTTCTCCCTTATTGTTGATCATCATGGCCAAACTGTCCTATTTTTTGTCTCACCAAAGAACTTTCCTTCAAAAGATCATACCTTTGCCACAGTTCATTTGCAACCTTCTGTCTTGTTTCTTGTACCATTTTTTTCCCCATATCTTCCTCCTCAAGGAACAGCCTTTCAGATCGTGTCCAAACAGATCTGTCTTTACTATGGAAATATTTTTGTATTAATTCACTCCATCTTTACCACAGCTTGACCATTGTCCTGGCACACTTTAGAACCTGCTGCACCAAAATATGTCCACATGTCTTTCTTTAATATTTACATAGCTTTTTGTTCCTGTGCTTTATATATTTGTATCATCTATGCTGATGATATTATACCTTCAAACATTATAAATCTAGAAAATCTCTGCACGCCATCAGCTCCCCTTTCAAAATTTTAGCAAGTTATGTTTCAAGCACACTGCTCTTCTTCTAACTTTTACAGTGCATGCAGGAAAGCCATCTTTAATAATCAACCAGCTGTGCAAATCATGTGACCAATCTACCTTTCAGAAGGAAATAAAAACATTTTTAAACATAGAATAAATTCTACACCAAAATATTTATACACAATACATTTCACCTTACAAACAATCATATTGAAGGAAAAATTAGCTCCACCCCCTTGAGCAACCGATAGGATCAGGTTTGTTGTCTAGAAATATTTATTCAATTTGATGTGCAATGACTATATTTTTATATGATTAGTGCTGTATTTTATGCTTTTTGTTACCTTGCACAAGGAGTTTATGTTTTTTGGTCGGCATTCATTTATTTATCTGTTTGTTTGTTCACAGCATAACTTAAAAAGTTATGCATGGGTTTGGATTAAATTTTCAGGATAGGTCAGAAATGGCATGAAAATGAATCAGTTAGATTCTGGGAGTGATCTGGATCAATTTCTGGATCCAGAAGATTTTTAAATGCTTCTTCACCATTGTGACAGGTCTAAATTCAACATTTGTCCTTGTAATGCCACAAATAACACAGAGCTTTTCTCTCTACCTCTCGTTATCTCCCTTTTAGCTCTTCCTATACCTCTGTCTTAAACCTCCCTCCTTTTCTC
>JAQQAE010012512.1:0-13132 GCA_029823295.1 Pseudamia nigra | reverse complement strand
GGGCAGTAACCCCTAAACTGGAGGAGTGGCTACAACAGATCCCAGGAAAAACATCTGACATCTCAGTCCAGAAAAGTTCAGTTCTAGGAACAGCAAAGATACTGCATAGAACCCTCAAGCTCCCAGGCCTCTGGTAGAGGACCCAAGCTTGGAAGGATGAGACCACCCGCGGAGGGTGAGAAGAGAATTTTTTTTTTGTGTGTGTGGGGGGGTGTGTGTATGAATCTATGAGAGAGAGAGAGAGAGAGAGAGAGAGAGAGAGAGATACCAAAAGACTATACACTTCATGGCTTCATGGGCTGCTTTTGAAGACCATTGTCATCATAGCTGAGGGCGAAGGCTGTCCCATTTACCCAGCCTTCCTCGGCCGGGTAATGAGGGCCACAACCGTTGGAGCCCTTGACCAACAAGAGTACTGCCGAAGCAGGGAGCAATCAAGAATACACAGTTAACTATGACAGTGCACTTCCAATTCATGAATTTATTTAAAAAGCAAAATAACCACAAGCATGAGCGAAAAATCCTCCATCTCTAAGCAACAGCTGGTAGGTAACAGGTGCCCATGTCATTATGTAAGGCTAATTTATGCAAATTGACCAGCCTTCGTGGGCTAGACCATCCCATTTAATGACTGTTATGTGTAGCCCACGAAGGCTGCAGCCCTTGAATTGTGACACAGCTTATGTATACAGTACACTACCAAGAGCAAGATAGTGGAAATCTTCCTGTCAGAGTTTTTGAGTGCCTTTTAATAGTGAAGGAAACAGTAGTGTATTTAAATGTTGTGATGGTCTGTCTTTTCCAGTGTTTTTGTTCCCTTTTCTTGCTATTTATATAGCAATACAATGCTTTCTGCAGTACATTTGTGTTCAAATAATGCTCATGAGGGTATGGTATCATAAAGTGTTCCAACACTGTAGAGGGGGGCTGTAATAAATTACCTACCGTACATTAGGAATTAGTTGCACATTTCAAGGCTTTTTCAACCTCCATTGGTGTAGAACAGCTTTAAATTGTTAAGCTATGTCTTGTTCCCTGAAAAAGGCCTTTTTGTACAATTCTGAAATGTGCCTTATCTTTCTCCCTGGTTTTTAATGTCTGGCAGTTCAGCACTTACCTTTGTGCCATTTCAAGCTATTCATTAAACTTTAACTGCTTGAATTTCAACACAAAACTGGAAAAAAATTGGGTGTTTTAAAACTTTTGACCACTTTGTGTGTGTGTATATACTGCAATGAACTGGCAACTCATCCAGAGTGTACTGTGCCTTCACTCCAAGTCAGCTGGGATAGGCTCCAGCACCCTCCCCGACCCTTGCGAGGATTAAGGGGTAGAAAATGAATATATACTGTATATATATATATAGTCTAGGTATCCATTAACATGAAACTACATCTGTGAAATCACAGGTGTAGTTTGTATTGTATACAGATGACCACTCATATTACACCTCATTACCATTTAATGAATATCCTGACTACAAAACAAACAAAAAAGTCCAAAGAATGTCAAAGAATTTAGGCACCATCCACTGTTGAAACCTTGATCCAAGATTATCATGCCTAGAGATAATTTTGGATTATGATTGGTGCTAAACAAATACAATTTAATTGACTTGTTACTTCAACAATGTATGGTGCTTATGTCATTGCATGTATTGGTCTATTGTGTGTGCCAGTAGTTCCTACTGCTATAATAATTAAAAAAGGTTTTATTTGGCATATCTCATGACACCTAAGTTACCACAAAGTGCTTTACACTCCACAGACACATCTGTAGCCACAGATGTCCTGGGACAGACGGACAGATATGTGGCTGCCAATCCACACCAATGGCCTCTCTGACCACTACACATTCATATTCTTACAAAGCACAGTGGGCAGTGTTTTGAAAACAATGACAATGCCTGTGATAGAGCAGGGTTCGAACTTCCAGCCCTCTGATTACTGGACAATCTGCTCAACCGCCTGCACCATTGACACCTGCTGTAACATTGGGGGAACCTGTTTCTGTGGTGCAAGAGGTGGCTACATTGTTCTTGATGTCTGGTTGTTACACGTCAGTGAGCCCGATTACGTGACAACAGAAATCGGATAACAAGGAGTAATCAGATAAGTGTAGTAATTGGATTTGACACCTTTACATGCACTGCAGAAATGTGATAACTGAAAACCCTGGTTTACATGTTTCAGTCCATTATCTTTTGCAGTGCGTACGTATGTAGTGATGTTAGACTCAAGCTTCGTGTTATTTTCAAAACCTTCTGTATTTCTTCTCGTTGAAGAGGATCTTGAGGGTTTTCATTTTATTTAACATGAGCTGTGTCTTTTCTTCACTTCAGAAGTGGCTCTTTTGACTTTCCTCTGCTGCATGCCTTGTTTGTTGCGGTTTTCTTTCACTCACATTGTGACAACATCACCTCCATTTTCTATGATTTTTTTTTCTACACATGCACATATATAAAAGAACAATAGAAATCAGATTACTGAATATACATGCACAAAGACATCGGCGTATTAGGGAGAAATTCAGGTGTAGTAATCTGATTTCTCAAAATCAGATAACTGCAGTTATTGGGTAACACATATCAGATTATGCTGTTTACATGGTCACTTCATAATCTAATAACTCCAGAAATCTGAAAATGACCTGTGCCTGTAAATGGGCTCAGTGACCATGTTGTTGCTGAGTTAAGCACACTGTTGTTCAGTGATGGACATTCACAGTTCGGACCAGTTGTCTGGTGGTCCATCCTATCTCCAGCATCCCAGTGGCATGACCCCGGTCAGGTTGCCCTAAATGGTCTTGCACTTGTATAGCGTCTTTCTACTCTACGGCACTCAAAGCGCTTTACACTGCTTTCCATTCACACACACATTCATACACCAGTGACACTCACTGGGAGCAATGTGGGGTTCAGTGTCTTGCTCAAGGACACTTCAGCCTGTGGACACGAGAAGCCGGGATTTGAACCGCTAACCCTTTGGCTCCTGGACACCGCGCTCTACAACCTGCTGTACCAGTTGTGGTTGAGCTGTGGCATTCTTATAGATGTCATTTTCTCCAAAGCTATGGTGCCTTTTCATAGAGTTGTGTGTGTTTGACAGAACAGTATTCTTTTGCTATTGGTTGCACAAAGGCATTGTGCGTTCTTCCCCAAAAGTGAATTTTAAGACAGAAAACTACACACAGTAATTAGTCTGGTGTGACCAAATCATCCTAAAGGAAACCATACAGTACATGCAGTTGTACAAATAGATTTAGTAATTGAGAAATGGTCTTCTCAAGTCAAAAATAGAGTGTGTTATTAAATCCCGTTAGTGTTGTTATTATTGATTGCTATTGATATTATGGTTGGCACTAGTTGGTGTGTATGTTTGTGTGTTTGCTGTAGTAAGCAATGAACACAGTGGTCTGGGTGCAAGCTGCCATACCCTGCAGTCAGAACTAATGCTCTTTAATTCCTAATCTGAATGCATTGGCTTTTTTACAAAACTGCTGGGAAGAAGCCGAGTGATGCCACACTATGTGCTTGTGTGTGTGTGCATGTTGTCGCGTGTGTGTGGAGAGGTACAGGTGGAGACAGAGGTGGTTCAGAGTATCAGGTTTACAGACAAACAGATGGTAAGGCCTGGGTGTAGGTTTTGCTTTTATTAGACCCCACTGGCTCTAATTACCAACAAAGATACACACTCATATCTCACACACCAGTGGTTCTTTCACTTCTGGAGCTTCAGACCCAAAAGAGAAATGTCTGCCTGGAAGCAAACCATACATAAATTCATCCTTGAATATCATAATATCTAAAAATTCTTTAGCTAAATGAACAAAACTGAGCTAAATAAGTACTAAAATATGAAATATAAGAACAAAAATGCACAAATGACCAAAATAATCAATGTGTACAGATGACAACACATTGAAAAACAATCACCGAAGTATCCACAAAAGCCTAACAAAAAAAAAAATCAATAATAAATAATAAGAACAAAAAAACTAAATAAAATGGCCATAAATGAACAGGATAATCATCAAAAAAGAATGACTAAAACAAATGGGAAAAACAGATGATGGAAAAACGCAAGAAAATTGACAAAAGTCACCATAATAATCAATAAAATAAATTAAACTGGACCTTAAAATAGAAAAAAGGATCAAGATATGAACAAGATAATAAAAAACAAACAAAACAACAAAAAAGGAAGAAAACAACCAACAAAATACAAAAAAACAAAAAAAATCACCAATAGATGAACAAAAAGCACCACAATTCTCAGCAAAATGAAGAAGAAGTGAACAAAAATGGGCAAAGAAGGAAGAAAATCATTAACTCAATAGGGTAAAATGAACAAAATAATTAACCACTGTGACTTTTTGAAAATGCTCCATGAATGAAGTTTGGGAAAGACAATAAATAAACGTTAAAAAATACATCAGCAACAGACAAAAAAACCCAATAAAACCTGCACACAAACATCAAACCACAGAGCCCTGGCTGAGCGTGTGCACACGACACCCTCTTTGACAACAGAGTCAAATTTTGCGATGGCACCAGCAGAGAAGAGAGAGAGGGAGGTTAGGATGGAGGACAAAGGCTCGGCGCTTTGCAGAGGAGAGAAAAATGAGTGAGGACTAAATTGGCTGGGTGGAGTGATGGAAGACGGAGAGCAGAGGAGAGCGCCAGGTGATGGTGATGGATGAGCAAATGGTGAGCGAGGGAAGGGGGGAGAGCAAAGGGGCAGAGGAGGGGAGACGAGATGGGATACGAGAGTCGGGAGCACAGGAAAAAAAAACACCTCCCTTCCCTCCCCTCCTTCCTCGCTCCCATTCCCTTCTCCATTAACACATTGTGCAGCCTGGTAACACTAGCACTTATTGTGTGTGAGGCGTGCAGTTTACACTCGCCTCTGCCCCGCACTATTAAATCTGGCATCAACAAACTGGACTTGGATGCTTTTTTCTCCTCTCTTGAAGGATGGGTCTGTCTGTGTGAACTGGGAGTGAATCCTGCTTTGTTTACAGCTCGTGTTTCCGCTTCGACTTGAAATTATTGATTAAAGCAACAAAAGCCACTGCACAATGGCAATGCAAGTGGAACAAAGATGAAACAAAAAAACACTTGTTCATAGAGCGAACCAATAAATTGATCATCGTGGTGATATTTAGTGATGATGATATATTTCTTCTGTGAGAACTTTTCTTTTTTTGTACATTTTTTAAATCAGTTTTCCTTTTTTGTCTTTTACGTCACCTGTCTTTTTTTTAGTTTTTTTATTACATTCTTTTTGTCTCTTTGAATTTTTTTTATATTACTTTTGCTGTTTTGCAGTTTTAATGTTATATGTTGTCCTGTGTCTTTTTTGTACATGTTGTCATGTTTTTTGTATCTTTTGCTTCCTCTTTTGTCTCTTTGCATCTTTGACATCATGTTTTATCTTTTTATCCTCTTTTTTCAGTCTTTTGTATTTTTTCTTCTTTTGGCATCCTCTTTATGCTCTTGCATGTTTTACATCCTTATTTCATCTTTTGTGTCCTCTTCCCCTTTATGCATCTTTTACATTGTATTTCATATTTTGCATCCTCTTTGTCTTTCTGCATAGTCTTATGTCGCACTGCATCTTTTTGTATCCCCTTTTTATTTTTTGCATCTTTTATGGCATATTTCATCTTTTTTGGACCCTCCCTGTTTTTTTCCATGTCTTACATCATATTTCATCTTTTCTGCATCCTCTTTGTCTTTTTGCATTTTTTTATCCCATTCTTTCCTTGGTGGATCTTTCTAGTAAACTCCAAGTAACCGTCTTTTCATCCACTTTCACTCAGGACCAAAAATCAGCCGTTAAACTTATAAAGAATAAGTAGAATAGAATAAAATAATGATTTAATATTCATCGTGACACAATATCAGCTCAAACATTTCTATCATGAGAAAATAATCATCTTTGCATAAGAGAAAAAAACAGCTTCTCTACCTCATCAAATGAGTGACATCAAGGCCATGAGGAGAAAAACAAAGGCCTCCCCCTTCTCTCCCTCTACATCTTCATCCCCATCCTCTCCTCTCCGCTCCCTGTCTCCCTTGGGACACCATCAGAACATGGAAAGGTCAGAGGTCTGGTAGCACCACGGTAACCACACTGAATGTCACACACAGCTACCTGCTTGCACCCCCCCCCCCCACACACACACAAAATCTGATTTATGCTGGGATGATACTGACAAAAATGATAAAAATGTCTCAGATAAATTGAGCTAGATAATTGTTATGATTCTTCAAGTCTAAAGGTTGAGTTTGAAATTGAGTGAAATATAGAGAAACCACACAGTTATTTGAGGTTTTAAGTAAAGATGCATCAAGATAAGGAATTAAATAAGAATGTAAAAGATTGAAGACTAAAGGTGGAAAAAGATGCAAAAGAATGAGAGGTTGAAATGGGCAAACTTACTATGTAAAGGAGCAAAAAGACACAGAAACACAAAACCTGAGAAGCCATAAAAATTCATAAAACGGTGCAAAAGATGAAAATGCCACCTCTTGTCAGTTGTACTCGTTTTGTAAGGTTGTTTTCTTTATTTGATAGCTTAATAGCTTATTTGATAGCTTTGCAAAAAGTCAAAAGACCATTTCACATGTCATATTTCAATTCTATAAATTATTTTAAACGCACATATTGTATTAGTAATTATCAATTTATGCCAAAATTGCAATATTAACAGCCCTCATTTCATCACAGTGTTAACAAAACATGACAAGTATCAATAATAAGTTATTCCGAAACTCTTTGAAATGTTTTCCGTGGCTGGATTGTTTTACTTTTTCGACATGAAGAAATAACTTCATTTAAATGAAGGAAAATGCATCTGACTAAAGTCACTAAAGTTCAACTTGTAATTAAAAATCCAGAAATTGCCCTCAATTATCAAAATCCCTTTCTGCCCGGAGGGATCACAGAGAGGATTTAAAGTGGTTTAATGTGAATGAAATGGACGGGTTTGTGTGTGTGTGTGAAGGCTGGGAAACAGCAGCTAATTTAGAACAGTCGACATCTTTCCAAAACCTGTTCCAGACATTACAACCCTGCTCTGGTGTCTGAACTGGTCACTGCTTTTTGGCAAGCACTGTTTATGACTTCCACTAAATAAAAGCCACTGAAATGGAAAATGAAACATTTTCTGATTGCCGGTCAGACACAGGTTTTTGGTGAATGCATGTTACTGTACTCTTTGGCCCCTTTCACACCAAATGAATCGTCATTCTTGAACCTTGTCTGTCACCGTAACTGCAAAACATTTTCCAGATGTATTTACAGTGGTGTGAAAAAGTGTTTACCCCTTCCTGATTTCTTATTTTTTTGCATGTTTGTCACACTTAAATGTTTTAGATCAAACAAATTTTAATATTAGACAAAGATAACACAAGTAAACACAAAATGCAGTTTATAAATGAAGGTTTTTATTAGAAAGGGAAAAAAATCCAAACTTACATGGCCCTGTGTGAAAAAGTGATTGTCCACCTACCATAATTGCCCCAAGAGCACAGCAATGAGTCATCCAAGAGGTCACGAATGACCCTACAACAACATCCAAAGAACCGCAGGCCGTACTTGCCTCAGTTCAGGTCAGTTTTTATGACTTTACCATAAGAAAGAGACTGGGTGAAAATGTCTTGCATGGCAGAGTTCCAAGACAAAAAACACTGCTGACCAAAAAGAACATAAAGGCACATTTCAATTTTGCCAGAAAACACCCTGATGATCCCCAAGACTTTTGGGAAAATACTCTTGACAACAGTTGAACTTTTTGGAAGATGTGAGTCCTGTTGAATCTGGTATAAAAGTAACAGCATTTCAGAAAAGGAACATCATACCAACAGTAAAATATGGTGATGTTGGTGTGATGGTCTGAGGCCGTTTTGCTGCTTCAGGACCTGGAAGACTTGCTGTGGTAAATGGAACCATGAATTCTGCTTGTACCAAAAAAATCCTGAAGGGGAATGTCCAGACATCTGTTTGTGACCTCAAGCTGAAGCACACTTGAATTCTGCAGCAGGACAGTGATCCAAAACACACCAGCAAGTCCATCTCTGAATGGCTTAAGAAAATCAAAATGAAGACTTTGGAGTGGCCTAGTCAAGTCCTGACCCTCCAATGTGGCAACAATTCTGCAAAGATGAATAGGCCAAAATTCCTCCACGGCGCTGTGAAAGACTCATTACCAGTTATCGCAGTCGTTGCTGCTAAAGGTGGCCCAACCAGTTATTAGGTTTAAGGGGCATGCACTTTTTCACACAGGGCAATATAGGTTTGGATTTTTTCCCCCTTTCTAATGAAAACCTTCATTTAAAAACTGCATTTTGTGTTTACTTGTGTTGTCTTTGTCTAATATTTAGTTTTAAAATTCTCACAAATATTGAAGTGCAGTTACCAAAACCATCAAAGTTATGATGAAACTGGCTTAAACCTGTACAGTGTGTGTGTGTGTGTGTGTATGTGTGTGTGTTTTAATTTTTGCTTGATACCAAAGTGTATGACTGCTTGCTTGGTTGGTGTATTGTGCTGTTGGCACAGTTCACTGCACATGGGTACTCAGTTTTCAAAAACTGGACCAAGTGCCATTCCAACAGTACACAAAAGGTGTGTACAGATGTTAGTGAGTGGCTTACACACCCCATAAAAAGGTGTGAAAAAGGCCACCATTTCATTCTTGTGCAATTCAAAATGCCACAACTTTCAAGGGATGAATGTCTGAGGGCCCTGGGTATGGTGCGGGCTCTGCTGGTTTGAAGTGGCAAGATGAATGGCCTGCTCCGAGCCAGCCATCAGGAACCTTGCTGAATGCCACAACACAACTGGCTGTGTGGACAACAGACCGTGTCCTGGTTGGGAAATGGTTATGATGTGGGGCATCCTCGACAGACAGATCAATAACAGGGTCCACAGAACAGGCAGCAGTCAGCACAGGAGCTCCAGGAAGAATGGGAACAAATCCTTCAATACAAGATTAGTTGGCTGGTGGAAATCATGCGTTACAGGATTACCACCTACACTGAAGCGAATGGGGGTCATACCCATTACTGACAATTTCATGACAGTGCTTTTAGGAAACAAGGAGTCCACACAGAAGAAAACCTGGCTGCATGTAATCAGGGCCTGCTTATGAGGAACTGTGTGTTTTTCAGAATTACAGGGCAAAATAGGATATTTTGTGCATAAGGGCTTTGCTGTTGCAAAGGGCATAGGTTGTATTTGCACACTGGGGTGACATTTTTAGTCAAGCAATTTTGAAATTTTTAATACTTAACATTTCGTTTTTGTAATAAGTTGACCAAAATAATCAATTAAATGAACAAAATAATCATGAAATGAAAATATGAACAAACGAGTGAGCAGTGTAATCAAAGAAATGAACAAAAATGTCCAAACTAATTGAGAACATGAACATTTTTTATTAATCAGGGGGGAAAGGCACATCACCCCCTTGAAATCTACACATAATCAGCTTTAAGATCATACCACACAGTCATTGAAACGTTCATTAAAAGTGTATTTCTCCTCCCTTCTGCTTGTAAACCTCTTAATGACCGTCTCCCAGTCTGATGATGTAAACCTGTGTGTTGTGTGTGTGGAACAGGTCATTGTCGTATCCCCTTAAATAACGCGCCTCATTACGACTGCTGACTAATGAGGTGATTAACCCCAGCTACCAATAAGTAGCGTTAGCCCAGCGTAGCCCCGGCTCTTCTCCGTGTCTCTCCAAGGGTTTCAATGCAGTCATTCAGACCGAATAGCTAATGTGGCTGCTACTTCACGCTTTTAATTGCCTAAAAGCTATTAGAACTAATGTGCAGATATGCGGAGGACAAATTAGTTTAATTAGCCTCTGTTAATGTGTTTGCTCGCAGAAATATTAGCACATTACCACGGCTGGAGGAAACAAGGAAAGAAAGAATGGCCAGCTTTGGATTCAAGTTACTGTTGGCAAGTCAGAGATTTTTTTTTCCTTGTCATCAGATTTTTTTTTTCTCAGTATTTCTGTTCAAACCCAAACTGACATCTACGTAACACCCAAAGTCAAAAAAATCCAGCAATTTTATGATTTTTGTGGTTAAATGTAACACACTGTATAAGAATGAATGTTCACAGCGTTGAATGAAAATGAAGAAGATAAGCACTCAATAAATCAAATTAACCAATGGACAAAATAAGCCATAAAATGAGAAAAACTATTTAAAGTTGAACAATAAATGCACAAAATTAATAAAAACCATATATTAACAAAATAACCAACAAAATGAACAAAAGAAAAAAAAAACGAGCAAGATAAATTCAACACAAATGAACAAAAATTAAAAAAACTATAAAATGACCACCAAATGAATACAGTTCTCAAACAAATGAAAAAAAGAATCAACCAATTTCACCAAAATACAAAAAATACTAAGATAATCAAGTCAATTAACAAAAATATCACGTTTAACAATAAAGCAGGAGCAATAAACAAAATGAATAGAAAATGAAAAACAAAAACAAATAACAAATAGAGTATAAAACAACAAACTATCTACAAAATAAATAACACAACAATAACAAAATTAACACAATAAGACACAGAATGAGCATAAATAAATTAAACAGCCAAGACAATGAACAAAAATGAGCAACAAATTGAACAAAAATTACCACAAGATAAACAAAACAAACGGAAAATGAAAGCAAAATGAGCAAACTAATTTAAATGATCTACCAGATGGATAAAAAAATGACAAAACAATTAGCAACACCAACTACTTGATTAACAATATGAATCAAATGATCCACAAAAGACAAAAAAATAAACAAGACAATAACAAAAATGACCACGATGATAAACAAAATGAATGAAAAATTAGGAAAAAAACAACAAAATAGCTATTAAAATGAACAAGATATCCACAAAATGAACAAATCTCTGTGTTGAAGGAAGGTCTAGACTGATTAGGACCAGTCACACCAAAAGTCAAATTACAGTACATTTGTTTGCACATCAAAAGCCATAATTCTTGTACATCTTGTGTGTGTGTGTGTGTGTGTGTGTGTGTGAGAGAGAAAATCTTCAGGAAGGGGAGGGGACCTCAGCAGCAGCCAAGTGTGCCACAGCTATTTATAGGCCCAGTTGATTGCAGATTTATTCTCCAAGGAGGGAGGGCATAATGTGTGTGTGTGTGTGTGTGTGTCGTGGGGAGGTGCAGGTTATAAAGAAGACCCACAGTGGGAGGAACAGCTGTCTGTCAGGAGGAATCTGCTGCTTAATTTCCTTTGGGGAAGAGGCAGAATTGAAGGCTTAGTCGAGATGTCGCTGGCTACAAAAGCAACCTTGCTTGTTTTATTTTACTTTTTTCCCAGACTTAAATCAAATATCTTTACCTGCGAGTTGATGAGAATTCATTTTCGCTACTGTGAGACTTTACTTTCATCTGCAATTTCTCTCCAGATGGATGACTGCACCTTTCTGTTGAAAACATTGGCGAGTTTGACAGATAATGGGTTGGAAAAAAACAGGGAGTTGAAGCAGCAACATTTTACAGGGTCAGAAACCCTCTCCCTAGTTTAGTATCCATCTGACCATAATACATCACTAAATTTTAAAAAGGAACTGTTACAAAAGCTATAAAACAAAATGTAAAATTATACATGTTTCCATCC
The DNA here is from genome assembly GCA_029823295.1 of Pseudamia nigra. Classification (NCBI taxonomy): domain Eukaryota; kingdom Metazoa; phylum Chordata; class Actinopteri; order Kurtiformes; family Apogonidae; genus Pseudamia; species Pseudamia nigra. Next base: position 1,451 of record JAQQAE010012512.1, on the reverse strand, counting down.
ACTACTGGGAGACGGTTTATCATCGTTTTATTTATATTGTCAGGTTGACCTCCGTGGACTTCATAATCTGTACACAATAGCAAACTGTTGTCATTCATTATCTACACATCATAAGAACAGGAATCCAGGTGAATGCCCCAACTTGAGGCCGATTCCCCCAGTGGCCATTTGCTGGTATTATACTCTGGCCTGTAATTCAGACAGAATAGAAAAGCATGACAATCACATAACAGTGTAATTCTTTATTTGTGAGCAGTAATTTATAGACAGAGGGTGTTGCAAAAAATTTTTATTGTCCCTCGTTGTGAGGGTTGTGTCAGGAAGGGCATCCAGCGTAAAAAAAACTATGCCAGATCAAACATGCGAAACATTGGTATTTCGCTGTGGCGAGCAGCCGAAAGGAGAAGGAAGGATACTCTGGCCCGTAAAACATATTCCCATTCGACCACAGTGATAAAAATTATGCCTGTAGAACTGCTGATAGGATACCTATAACTGCAAAAAAGTCTGAGATGTTTTCATAACATGAAGATTTTAAATGTTTTAAATGGTCCAAATGTTCTGAAAACAGGGTGTTACATCCTCACAGCCTGTTTAAAATGTGTGATGATGCCACATATTTTGTGCCTGGATCAGAAGGACAAGGACGTGAGACTGATTAAAGAGGTGGTAAGATTGATTTTGAGCTCATGCTGCCAGGTAAACAGAAGCTGCAAAATGAGGAGCAAAAAAAAAAAAAAAAACAAAACACATGCACATAACACAGAGTTAAAATCCCATGACATGACCCACAGTGCAGTTTGACTAATGCAGTAGTCTCTTTCTCATCAGTGAGCAGCTTTCCTTTTTCCCATGCCATATCCTGTGTGTAAAATATCCTTGGTTAGCTCCCATACTGCTGGCAGTGGACAGCAACATGGACATCAACCATCTCACCTCTGGTGCTCACATGTTGACCACATCTCCTCAACTGTATTACAACTATTTCCTCATTCAGAGTTGTTCAGCCCTCAGGTTTGTTCACTGTTGAAGCATTGCTATAAGGAGTTTTGCTTTACCCATGTGAGGTCACGTAGGGTGGGACCTGCCCCGCTGGGGACAGAATCTTGAAAATACCTTGTAGTGTGTGAATATCTGAGATACGAGTATCTGTGAAGATTCTCTGTAGGGGTGTGGTGTAACCAGATTTCAAAATCTTTTAAGATTTAGCAAATCTTCTAATCTGAGGCCATCTTAAAGGAAAGCTTATCATATGCCAATGTTTAACTTTTCATTTTTAAGTAGGTCATCAAGAAAGATCAACAAAATATGTTAAGTCTGAACAACAATATTCTCATCATGAAACTATTTTTATTCTGAAGTTTCTAAATTAAGATATACCGTAATATTCACACTATAAGCCGCGGCTTTTGTCACACATTGCCGACCCTGCGGCTTATACAATGATGCGG
>JAQQAE010012511.1:0-13132 GCA_029823295.1 Pseudamia nigra | reverse complement strand
TATGCATTTTAAACCTCATTCACTGTCACTGAGTATCATTTATTTTCAGATTTTCACATCAGCAGTAATCACTAAGAGCCCCACTGCCATCTGACACTAAGATTAGACCTGTAGCTCTTAGGAAGCTGAGAAATACATGACTTATTGTGGGTATGTCATTGTCACAGAAATAGGCTTTGAGCTGTTATAAGAGTTACTGGCCTATTGATTTATTCACTTGTGTTGAACTGTGTACAACCTCAAATCACATCTAAAAAAAGGACTGCACCAACACCTATATGTACACACATACAATACACACCAACAGAGCAGAAACGACAAAGTACAAACTGATCACAACCCACACATTTGCACAGCTACTTCATTAAACTGTAAATTTCTAAAACACTGTGTTAAGTGAATATGCACAGTTCTCAAACTGTGGCATACAAGGATGCAGTATACCAGAACAACCCTATATTTTGTCTTTTGAAACATAAATTAATCCGATAATGAGAAATTTCTAATGCATATGGGGTTCTCCTAGGTTTTGACAGGGCTTAGGGGATGTCTGGGTTAATGCAATTTCTCAAGTTTGCAGACGAGTTAGGTGAAAATGTACATAATCATGTATCATTAATATTTATCGCCAGGCGTTTGGATGAACATGTGGAAAAACTAGAGATAAAAGAAAAAATGACATACTAAAGGCTTGAAAACAAAACCTGCTAACGACATCACCATGGAGAACAAGTATAAGATGATTTAGTTTAGTTGATTCTCTCCACACTGATGTTTATTTGTGGAAAGGATCAAAGCTGTCTCAAGTAACATTGGTACAGATGTGCTCTGACTCACCAGGTGCTTCCTTAGCTTTGGCAGCAGTTTGGAGAGAATCAGCTCATGGTGTGCTTGGAAACGTTGGAGCTTGGGAAATCCAGGAATGAAGAACCCTAATTTGGAGGCATAATATTAAACAAATGTAATGGCATTTCTCCTCACATCTCTCACGTTCTTCTATAAATTCTGTATTTTCCTCCTCTCCGTCTCACCGTGCATGGCATGTTTACTGTTGGTGAGAAGCTGAGACAGAGCCCAGAAGGCATCTTCCTCATTCAGGTACATGAGTAAGATGGCAGCGATCTGGCTCATCCCTTGGCAGTAGCTCACCTCCTGAGGGATGTGAGGGACGCACACAGGTTAGACTGAACAGAATGGATGAATGAGAAGAATTATTCATAATTTATTATAACGTGCAAAGGGAGCGAGACGAGGAGGGGAGAAGAGCACCTGAATGTCTGATGTGCTGTGAAAGCAGACGCTACAGTCCTGCTGTGCGCACTGTGACCTTACCATAAACACTTTTACCAAAAGGTTGTTCAAATATTTATGGTAGTGAAACATGCATTTGCAATGGTGTCACATCTTCGTAAATTACCAGCTCTCTGCACATGGATAGAATGATTAACGCCAAACAAATCGCTCTTGGCAAGGAGAGGATACACAGAACTAGACAAACATTTGGTATTTGTCCATATTAAGACTGATTTACTGTGCTGCTTAAAATGGACACTCCAGAGTATCCTTTCAAGGAAACATGAGGGTTACACTGAGGTTAAGCCACACATTCTCCAGATTCTTCTCGACCATCACATAGGCGAAAGGACAAACACACTTTTCCCTGATCCCTGCCTCCCTCTGATTCTCTCGCGTTCTCCCATTGACCCAGTTTCTTATGAGCGGTGTGTGAGAAGAGAGGAAAAGGGAAAAAAGGGAACAGCACATGCCCATTTCCTCTGGCTCAAACACCTCTACCACACAGGAACTGTCTGCACAAGCACAGCAGAGAAGAACGGGACTGTGTATTTGTGTGTGTGGAAATGTACTGTAGATAGTCATCTGAAGCAGCAGCAGAAATCTTTGTTTAGGTCCAAGACATAAACAAATGACACATTTCCAACACATTTTCAATGTTCTGGTCACGGCGTTGATGAGATGCTTCAGATTTTCTCACCGATTCACTGAATACACACTGAACAAATCATCCATCTTGTCTGATCCCAGCTCAAAGAGCTGCATTTAAACACAAATACAGTCTACTGATATCTGGGCGTATGTAAAATTGAAATAATTAACATTGAAAGTCATGAGAAAAAGGCCATGTTATTAAAAACTGTGGTATATGGTGCATAAGGACAGTTCCAGGAACAGATGTCTATTTTTATGAAGCATTCATAAATTTGGCATCACTTTGGGATGCAACCGTGGGAAAAAAAAATTAATAGAACTGCGATACCATGTTAACTTTTACTGAAATGAATACATATAACTTGGTATTTTATGTACTTAACTCTGTAATTTAAATGTATGAAGAGTGAACAAAACAATCAAGAAAATAAACCACAATGTAGGAAATAATTGTATTTTATTTTATTAATTAACAAAATAATATTTATTTGAAACGTTTCATGTTCTGGCTGATTATTATGGCTTCCAGGTTCCATCAGGTGGATGCTTGGTTCCACCGAGTGAACCAGCCTGTGTTTAAACAGGCTTTGAGAGTAACTACTCAAGGACACATCATTAATGGAGGACAGAGCTCAGTGAACAACAGATCATAATATGGCATCTTATTACCACATCCAGCTCGACTTTTTAACAGCTGTTATCATAATACTGCTCAAAAGCTTAGTTTGCTCATTGTTTCTGAAGATATTTAAGTGAAACCTGTCTGATTTACACTTTTTTGTGCTGTTTTCTTGTTTTCTAAAAGCTACAAAGTAATACAATGCAGCACTTATTGCACATGAGACGTTTTCCCGCTGACTTCTTCGACTTCTACATTGTTTCCCTCCTCTCCTTTTAACTTTTGACATTTTTGGTTTCAAGGAAGAACCAACTACCGTATTTACCGGACTATATGTCGCTCCTGAGTTTTAGTCGCACAAGCCAAAAATGCATAATGAAGAAAAAAAACGTGTCTAAGTTGCACTGGACTACAGGTCGCATATTTTGGGGGAAATTTATTTTACAAAATGTTGACACCAAAAACAGACATTTCACATTAAAAGGCAAGTTATAGTAATAACACAACAGAGAACAACAAGCTGAATAGGTGTCTCGTATGTTAACGTAATATAACGTAATATGACAGCGGAGGCCCCACTGTCATGGTCTGTATTCATACTGAAAATCAAGATCAAGCGAGCTTTTGCCCTTCTGCTCTGCGGGAGGTTTCGGTCCTCCCTGAGCTCGCCTTAGGACACCTGCGTTACCGTTTGACATGTGTACCGCCCCAGTCAAACTCCCCACCTGCCACTGTGCCTGGAGCGGCTCATGGGCAGCCACGTGCTTGACACCAGAAGCGAGAGCCCGCTCAGGGCTCGCCTCCCCGCCTCACTGGGTAAGTGACGCGCAAATGTGTTGGCGCCGACAGGTTCGGTGTTAAAGGGTTAACAGTTATTGACATAACTATAGCATAAAGAACATAATATAACAAGTTCATCAAACTCACAGTCTCACTCCTAATCGCTAAATCCTTGAAATTCTTCATCCTTGGTGTAGCTTCTGAACAACTCCGCCAACTCCGTGCCTCTTCGTCCTCTGCCGTCAGACTCTGCATCAATTCCATTTCCAATTATTCCGGCCTTTCTGAAACCTGACAGGATGGTTTCGTTTGTCACTGAAGTCCATGCCTTGTTGACCCATCTGATGACTTGCAGGAAAGTTGCATGGCGCATCCTCCCGGTTGCCATGAAGCTGTGCTCTCCATCCATCATCCACTGCTCCCACAGGTGATGCAAAACTGCCTTAAAGCTCTGGTTCACTGAGATGTCAAGTGGCTGGAGTACTTTGGTTAAGCCTCCAGGAATGATGGCAGGTATGGTTGTTACCGGCAATGTTTACATTTTAAATTGTCAGTGATTAAGGTGCGGCAGATGCAGGTGCACAAGTTTAGAGTGTCCTCTCACAGCTGTCAGTGTGAAAACAACGAACACGTGAAATACATTGAATATTAGTTGCTCCGGTGTATGTGTCGCATCCCTAGCCAGACTATGAAAAAAATTGCGACATACAGTCTGGAAAATACAGTCGCTGGGAACCAAATTTCCAAGTCCTGACACTTAATTTTTGATAGAAAATTTGAAATGCTTCAAAATTAGGTCTTGGAACAGGAACCATGCCTGTTCCCTGTTGGTAAAAAGGAGCTCTAACAGATCTCCACCTTGTCAACTTTTGGATTTTGGTGGTGCTACTGCTGATAACCAGAAAAAGAGTGAAGGGAAAAAGAAAAGAAAAAAAAAAAAAAAAAAAAAATCACCCAAAATTTTGCTCATTGTGGCTGCCTTTTACAGTCATGGCTGTTTTGATAAATACACTTCTATCAGTATTATTACTATCTACTGGGAGTGAACAAGGAAAAAACTACATTCCCTCCTATTCAAGCATAGTGGTGAATTTTAACATTCATTGTTGAATGTTTGCTAGGATTTTGCCTGTCAGTTTTAAGAGCAAGTGGTGCGATATGAACAATGAATATGGATTTGGGTTCACGGGTGGTCTTACTGACTGCTGCTGCACATTAAAGCCTAGCTACGCTCATAAATAAAAGATCTCAGCCAAACCCATAGACAAGAATGAGAACAGATGGAGTTAAGAGTACTTGGTCCGTTCATCACTGCAGACTTCGTTATATTACATGACAAACACATTTAGGTATGTGCACACAAACTTACCGTGTTGTAGACAGAGTAGGCTGCTAGCACATGAAACAGCGCCTGCTGCCTGCAGAGGAACAGATAAACCACTGGTTAAAAGAAGGATATGATTCCTCAGCAACAACAGAACAAGCTGAAACAGCATGTCACAGCACTATTTAATTTATTACGTGAAAATCCCTCAAGTCACATGAGTGATGATTCCTAAAGCATGAACCACCGCATCAGGAAATTACTTCCATCAATCAGCAGAGAAAGACTCAAAACAGCTGCAAATATGTCTATGGAGATAAACTCTAGATGCATCCAAACATTCTGCTTGTGTTTTTTGTAGGTGTGAGTGTGTGAGTGGAAATAGATTTCCTGTGCCCAGAGGTCCATGCTTGGACTGTTCAGCTTTGCCCATCACGTCACTATTTAAGTACTGATGAAGGTGTGTGTGAAAGGACCTACGCGTTTTATTTGTTCAACACTCTGCAATTAATAAAGATAAGACATTAAAAAATATCTATTTTTAGTTTTTATGATCAATAAGATGTTTTTTCTAGGGATATGCAACAAATTAATTAAAAAAATACATACCAAGGCTTTCAAATCATGCAGCTGTATGCACATTGTATAGCAACAGGGCTGTGTGCCATGTGGCTGATTACATCAGGAGACTCAACAGTTACAGACAATGAAAACAAGGCTTCCATTGTGTGTGCATGTGTATGCATACGGCATATGCGACTGGAGACGGAGCATTAATGAATATATAATGTAAGCCTCCTCTGCAGGCCTGTGCAGTATTGTACATGTGGCGTGGGCACTGACAAGACAGGAAAGGAGCTTTAAATAGTCGTCAGTGTCTCGGTGTGTGAGGCAGCTGTTGACTCGCAGGGAAGGAGTGGGCAGTCCAGCGTTTTGGTCTGTTTGGACTCAGTGGCTTTGAATTGAAAGGGGAGTTACACAGAGCAAGAAGAAAGCGTGCCATCATGTTTTCATAAAGTCTCAACTGGACAACACAGTCACAGAGGAAATGTGATAAAACGATAAAGAGCCTATACATTGTGCAAGTCATTTTATGTTGTTTGGAAGTGGCATTATTCATACAGCGTGTATCATCTCACCGGGTTTGAACACTGATGTATTGCATGTACATGTACACTTATTGTTGGTGCACATTTCTGTCTGAATGCCATTTCCTGTGGGGCTTTGCGCTCTGACAGGAAGGCTAATAAAACAGAGAAGGAAACCACCACTCAGGTTTTGTGTGGTTGTGTGTGTGTGTTGTTGCCTCAAGGCTTTCACCCAGAGGTCACACCCTGCAGGAGAGTTAACAAGGGCAAACCTGAGAATTTGAAAAAACAAACAAAACAGAAACTGTGGGGAAATTTGTCAGTGATAAGAGATTTTAGACCAGGCTAAGAGTTACAAAAGTGGCCTTAACTGTGTCACTCCTTGTATCAGTTTAGGTTATTTTTGTTGCTTATCTTGTTCATATTGTGGATATTTTGTTGACCTTTTTGTTATTCATTCATTGTGCTGATTTAGTGTAGAGTGATATTCACAATGTTAAGACAAAATTAAAAACACATCTTATTGTCTTTTACTTTAAATGGTAAAAACAAAAAATGCCACTGTATGTTATGTATGTTTTTGAGTTTAGGGTAAGGTGGAGGTAAGGTCTAAGGTAAATGCCAAATTTTTCGGGGGCCTTGAGCTAAATAATTGTCAAACACTGGTTTAGATCAAAGTCAGTAGGATGTAAAAGATGCTCAGATCATTTCTGGCTGCTTCTTGCTGCTACTTAACAGGAAATGATGAAGCAACACAAATGAACACATTTAAAAATAATCTCACGACCTACTAGTTTCAATATACTTGTTTGCAGTTGCAATTCTACAGATCAACTACAAACTATTTTACAAGTATTTTCCCCTTTTGTCCATGTTTCGTTTTTTTCATTTCTTAAAGTTGTGCAAGACATTCTAGACAAGACCATTTTATTTTCAACTGTGACAAAGGACATTTTACCATTGTTTCCCTCTATATAGACCTGGTCTGGAAACCACTACACTTAGGTTTACCAAACCTTGACCAGATTACCACGGGGAGTGTGAGGACACTTTAAGACACAGTTTCCAATTTGTGAAAGCTTTATTTGATTTGTGAAAATGCATCAAAAAGGACATTTCCCTGCTTTTTTGCCATCTGGATCACCTTAGACCTGTGTGGGCCCAAAACCGCTATAACTAGATTCACCAAACTGGGATCAGATTATGATGCAGTGTGAGAATGCTTTAAAAGGCAGTTTTAGGTTTTTGAAAGTTTTTTTGGGTTGTGAAAATGCAACTTTCCCTTTAAATCGCAAAAGGAACCAGAAGCCAACTTCAGCCTCATAACAATTTTTCAGTCTTTTGGTGAATGAAGAACTTACTTGACTCCAAATCGGTCCATGAACATGATGTGGTTCCTGAATGTTCTGTTAACGTCCAAATCAATCTGTTTGATCTCTGTGGAAAAATTACGAGCCTGCTGCTTCATTTTCTGAAAGACAGGATTTAAAAAAATGACTAGGAATTTGTTACATTTTGCTGTTAACAATATTTTTGTTTGATAGAAGTCATACTCTACCTCATATTTCCCCTGGTTTTCTTTTTTTATTTTCTCTATGTCTAAGAGTAAAGCCCAGGCCTGGCCTCTCAGCTGAAGCGGGATTCCTTTATACACACGCTTCGACAACTGAAATACACGAGTGTAAGAGCAGAAGTATGAATATGTGATCTGAAAATACGAAGGCACAAAAAGAGAAGAGGGCCCTTGCTAATTTGACTGACAGCAACTCATCTATGCACTTATGGTACTTACTTTAACGGTCTAGACTTTAGAGGAGAAGAGGGATTAGGGAATGCACTGTGCTCAGAAGAGGAATGGAGAATAGACTATTAACAGAAGCGGAAATGGTTCATTACAGGGTTGAACAGAAAACTAGAAAGTACTCGGAGAGCGCAGACCTCCGCCAAGGCAGCTCATTTCCCCATATTAGGTGGTCTCTCCACAGGCAAGGTTTTTTGTTGTAAATCAAGATGAAGCCTATGTATAGATTTGATCATGGGCGTCAATCCCGGGTGGGTGGACAACTTTCATGAAGTTGTCCTCCCCAAAAATCACATTGTAAACCAAATAATTTTTATTCAAATACAGTAGTATAGTAACATTTGTTAAAGGCATAATACAATTGGTACTACATGAAGCCACATTGTTTGACCTTTACAACTACTGAAACACCCCCCCCCAATCCTCAATGTGGTCTGGTCTAATCTGTTCGTCCCTGACGCGTGGAGCTGCTGTATTTGTCACACAGAGAAGGGAATGAAAGTGTTCAGGAGGAGGCTGGTGAGTAAGTAACGGACATTAAAACCTTAATGTGTGGGCAGTTAATAAGTTATTCATCTCCACTTGTTCAACCACCAAATACAGAACATGACAAATGAAAATTCAGCTCTGTTGGCTAAAGTCGGCCGCTATGTTTTACATAAACACAGCACACTGTCAATCTTATTGGCATAACCAAACTGTTAATTGCTAACGAGCTAAAATGAAATGTGCATAAATGTACGTAGCAAAGCTCTTAGTCTTGATTTGCAATGAGTCTGCAGATTATGCAACATTTTTCACTCCTGCTGACTGACACTCTGTATTTTTTTATGCCCCCCCAAAAATTACGATTTCGGACATGCACAGAGACAGTGTTTGCATAAATTCCCATATGTCGGACCTGTCTGTGTGTCTGCATCACGGCGACACATAAAAATTTCCATTTCACACCGTAACATTTCAAACTGTAATGGATGTTCTGGACATTCGCTTCCTTCATAAATACAGTATTAAATCACGGAAATCCTGATGTCCCACCCCTTCTCGATTTTGATTGGTTGACAAGTGAGCAGTGACAACCATAGACTGTATATATTATGGACAAAGTGACTGTGACTTCACCCATTAGTTTGTGAAGGGCTGTTTTGAGGCCAATTGAGTTGTCACTTCTTGGACGGCATGTGGGCATATATAACTATGCCCATATTTAATAAAAAGAAGATACGAAGCTCTGAATCGGTCCGACTTCACTACAGCGAGCTGCTGCTACAGCGACATATCAATCAAACCCCAGCATGGCGGTCATTTGTCAGATTATTTGCCGTAATATCTTAATAATGAAGCAAAAAGTTAAAGATGGACCATCACATTACTTATTAGACGGTCCAAATAAAATGTTTGAGACCATGATGACCCATGAGAAAAATTTATTCGCTTAGTATTTTCAGATAGAAGTCACATGTATCTCTATGGGAAAAAAATCTTCTTTGAGGCGAAGCGGTGGGATTACAAAGTAAAGTTATTTCCGCATTGGCCTCACTGAACAACGCTGGTCACAACTGAGCGGAGAAATGCCCAGGGCCTCTGATTGGTTAGTGGAATAAAAACACTGTGCGCTGAGATGGTGACTCGGATGACCACCAAAACCTAATGAAGTGTTCTTTATTCCATATCTGACATTTCCTGAAAATTTCATCAAAATCTGACCATAGCTTTTTGAGTTACATTGCTAACACACAAACACAGACAAACACACAGATCACTTTGCTTTGTGGAGGTAAAAAGGGAAGCAAGGGCTACATAGACACAGTAGTATATTCCTCAATACTAGACTGACAATGGCATACCTTTTCACTGTTCTTATACTTTTCCCAGTTTTTCACCATCTTCAGCCATTTCTCCACCCTCTCAATCTCCTGCTGCTTTTGCTGCAGGGAGAAAGAGATAACGTGATTTGTATAAAGGACGGGATGCAAATGTGACATGTAAGGTCACAAGTGTAAAAAACAGGGTTGTACCTTCTCCTCAAGTGCACTGGGAGTTGGCAGCTCCTCCTCGCTGGGGCAGAAACACAACTCGATATATTTAAGATCAAATCATAGTGTGTGTTTATGTTAAAAAGAACATATAGGAGGATGATATGGAAGACACAAAAACAGAGGAAACGAGGCAGAAATAATCTAGCTACAAATTATGGTGTTCCCCATGATACCGAAACAAAAAGCTTTCAAAACTAAATTATTTAACTTACTGCAAGAACCCAAAGCGGTCGGTGACCTTATAGATGCTATAGTCTGCATCCTCCCACGGGTCGATGCTGACTCCCTCCTGTCTGCCCTGAAACACCAACATAAGAAAACCCATTTCAGGATTTACAGAGAAATCTTGATTTCAACGGATGCATTTGAGAGCTAAAACAAACACTAAAACAAAAGGTGATCAATTTAGCATTCAAGGGAAATTTGCATATGAGGTTCAAACGCTACAAGCTACAGTTTTATATATGCTCTAACATGCTGTTGTAGCTTTAAAGGCAGCGCTTCAGCTCACTCACAGCGTCATTCATTGATTATTCCTTGTACTCTTATTTCCACTCATTGATGGAAACATCTGTTTGACATGACAGCTAGAACTCATGACCTGAAAAAATGTTACAACTGGCTTGTGCTATCCTTTAAAAAATGTTAATGTTTAGGTTGTACCGTAATCCAGTCAATGTCTGTGTGGTTTACTAAATAAGTTAGGAAAGCATTTTCTCATTTTACCTTGTCATATTTGGAGATGATTTCAGTACGTTCCTCTGCTATCAGTGTGTCTATGTCCTTCCTCATGTCAAAATCTGGAAGGAACCAGAGAAAACACAAAATATTCTTAATGATAACCAGAATAAATAGTTTTGATCTCAATGAAAATTTACATTAACAACTTACCATCATGTGAAATTATTTCTAATGAAATCTACCAATACACAGTACAAGTGCTTTGTGCTTCCAGTTAATAAGAAATCAAACTGAGATTAGCAGGTACACTGAAAATTATTTTACAAAACCCATGATAAACTATACAAATGTGATTTCTTTTTTCTCATGTTAGACCTTAGAATCAAAAGAAAGGAGGACATCTCACAGCTGTGACGATCAAAAATCCTCCCTGAAAAATCCTGATGTGTTTGGTACGGATCAACTGTTTCGCAGTTGCCCAAGTGCAACAGTGGTGAGAACATAACGGCTTCACCACTTGTGTGCCAGATCAGCGTCTCCAAATGATGTCAAGATATTCAAAATATGCCTGCTATGCACAGCATGCACAGTGGATGAAAGGAAAAAAAGCAATAGATATATAGTAAAGGATAGGCCAGTCAAAGTGTTGGCTTTAATGCATTAGACACCAATGCATTCCTATCTGGTTTATATTGCAAGGATCACATTAGACAAGACAGTCTTTGTTGTGCGGCACCTTTAAAACTGGTCATGGGACAGGCGCCCACATGGTGAAAATTAAAATCAAAGTTAAAACACTACAAACAGAGAGCAAAACAGAAGGGGGTATTTTAGGTAAACTATAGAGGAAGAACACACATAAAGGTGGATAGGATGCTTTAAATAGCTTTTACAGAGTCAGCTGCAACCCCCAAATTACACTGTGACACTTCAAAACCACTCTTTTTAAAGCACGCAATATTTTAAGAAAAACCCAGCCAAATTATATTTACTATGGCAGCTTTTCACTAACGCTCCACAGCATGCACTAGCAGCTGAAGCCTCAGACAGTATGTTCGGCTGACATGCCTCAGAGCAACAGGTGTGACTGCACCTGCCACCTCACACAAACACCCTTTAACTTTTCCTACACTCTCTCCTTCCTCCGTTTAAGAGACATGGTCTGAAGCGATAGGACATTTCCCCAGACATAATTTACCCTTTGTCATCGATAGTGTGCTATACAAGTAAATACAGTATGTCACAGGAAATCAAATCTCAAGATATTTGTCCGTATATTTATCGATTAACAGCTTCATTTAAGAACTAATCTTAAAATGTGTTAGTATTTTGTCACTTAAGATCACCCTTCACTTTAATTACAGTATATTAGTCCTATATCCTAAGACCAAAGCTGCAGCAGCCAGTCTCCTCATTAAAACAAACAGTTGACCCTCTGTTTAAAACAGGTGGTCAATGAAACAAGACCACTCAACAAATGGACTTTAGTGCTTTCTTCAACACTTTTTCCTTTCTTGCACACTTCTGGTCAGGCTATGTGCTAGGAGTGTGGGTTTTCTGTGGCATCAGCATGTTCATCTGGAAAACTGGGGCAAAGTGGTTTTACTTTGCCTCCTACACTTGGATCTAAAGAAGAATAATTACCTTTATACTTTATATTTGTCATGGTTTACAAGGATTCAATGCAGCAGGGACTGATAGTTGTGTGGCATTGTAGACAAAAATTATCTCTCAGCCAACTGTAATTCAAGTGGTCTGACTGGAAAGAACAATTTGATCCCTTTCTTTCAGCTCTGTTTTCAGGTTATAGAGCATCCACCTCACAAAATTACACATAGTAGTAAACAAAATGTTTTAATCAACCCAGAACATGTTCTATAAGTTAGATTGTCTTACTGGAAGTAGCCAGATTTAGCTTTGATGACAGTTTTGCACACTCATGGCATTCTCTCATCAGGCATGACTTGACAAAAATGAATCTGTGTATTCTTAATGTGCTTCAGACCATCAGTTGCCTTGTGCAAATGAAGAGTGGGTACAGAGTCAGTAGCCCAATTAGTGCTACTACAACTACTGTACAAATCCATGTTATAGCAAGAAACAGCTAAGTGAAGAGAAAAGACAGCCCATCATTACTTGCATACAAAGGATTTGAAACTGGACCACTTGCTTTAGGTCTGAGCAATGTGGGTGTCCACTAACAGGTGAACCACCAAGGAGCTCCAGAAATTTCAAGAACATTGAATGTGTCCCCAAGTGCAGTCGCCATTAAACACTATGAAGAAACTGGCTCTCCTGAGGACTGTCTCTGGTTTTGGAGGGTAGTAATTCTAATGAACCTACAGTATCCTTTTAGTTCTTGGTCTTCCTTTCCTGGGGACAGTCCTGATGATGGTTGTGGTGACTGCTCTTGGAGGCACATTTAAACTGACTGACTTCATTTCTTAGAGGAATCATGGATTGTCTTTTCTGTTTAATTGTTTCTTGTCATGAGATGGATTTGTACTGTTGTTGTAGCACTAATAAGACTACTGACTCTGTACCTTCCCTCCCTCTGCACAAGGCAACTGATGGTCTAAAGCACATTAAGGAGGCAAGAAATGGCACAAATTAACTCTTAAAAAAAAAAAAAAAAAAAAAAACACACATCTGCAAACTTAAATCCGTTCCAGGTGACTACCCCATTAATCTGATGAGAAAAACCCATGAGTGTGCAAGGTGTGGCTACTTTCAATCTAAAATACATACACTGGGTTGCTTAACACTTTTGTTTAGTACTTACCGTATTTTCCGCACTATAAGGCGCACCTAAACGCCGTCTATTTTGTCCAAATATGACACTGCGCCTTATAA
>JAQQAE010012510.1:0-13132 GCA_029823295.1 Pseudamia nigra | reverse complement strand
GGGACAGAAGAGTTGTTTGTTTTCTAGCTGCCCAATACTTATTGGCCTCCCATTTTCACAAATAAATTGTTTAAAAAAAAAATCATACAATGTGATTTTCTGGATTTTTTTTTACATTCTGTCTCTCAAGCTTGATGTGTAATCCAGGGATTGGACCACCTAGACCCCCGCCTTCGGCTGCCACCCACACAATACAGCACCCTTACCCTTACAACCCTTCCTGCAGATGGTGGGCCCACAGAAACGCATAGTCATAAGGGTCTTCTGAATCACTCTTAGTCTGACCTGTCACCAAGGACCAGTTTGCCTTGGGAGACCTTACCGGGGGCAAATTGTCCCACCAACATAGGTCCTAGGATCACTCAGGCATGCAAACCCCTCCACCACAATAAGGTGGTGATTCAAGGAGGGGATAGCATGTCTTTGTAGTGTGTGAATATAGATTGAAAAGGATTTGCAAATTATTGTATTTTGTTTCATTTATGCTTTACACAATGTCCCAACTTCACTGGAAATGGGGTTGGACATTTGTAAACTACTGGTAAAATTAGTGATTAGGATGAACCCCCCCCCGCCTCTGAAATCTATACCTCTGCTGCTTCTCATCAATCAGCAACATTGATAAAGGCTCTGACATGTGAATAAACGATAGAAGAGATAAAGCTGGACTTTGTTCTTCCACATATTCTGCGTCTGGTTCAAAGTTCAGCGCTCTCCCGGTGCAGGGTGGTGTCTGTGTTTGGTGTCATTGCATTTCAGTGTCAGTATTTTCAAGGGAACCTGTGTGAGCTGCAGGATGATGCTGACCCGTCTAATGGTTCTTGTGCTGCTCCTGCTGGGCCTCCTATGCATCCACACTGCTGCCGGTCAGGAGGAGGAGGCACAAGCTCCAGCTCCAACCCCGGACCAGAACCAGGCCTCTGAGGGCACGCAGGCAGAGGAGGAGGACTCAGAGTGGGGAATGAACTCCCTCAGAGGGGGCTTTGAGGCAGTCAGTGGCTACTTTGACTCCATGCTGGAATTCATGGGAGGACGTGATGGAGTGTGCCAGTATCGCTGTCGATACGGTAAGGGTGTTTCAAATGTAATAGCAGGTCTGAGTGTTCATACGACCCAAACTCACAAATCCACATTACATATAGAATATTTATGTTTCATATGAATGTTAAGCAAAGAATGCTTCTTTAAGTTATTTTGTGAATGCCAGCATGTGTTCACAACATGAAATCAAAATGAATAAGCACTAACCGGTCAAAAATATTCTGAAAAAAAAGAAAAAAAAAAAGAAAATAATCCACAAGATGGACAAAGATGAACGAAATTTAACTAAAGAGTCCTCAGCATAAATGAAAATGAACAATACAATAGAAATTAACCAAAAAAAAAAAATCTCAGAGAGTGATATGAGGATAATCACAGTCGAAAGTATTAGCAACAACATTCATTCATTTCATTGCCTTTTAAAAATAATAAAACAAGACATTCCATTTCACAGCAGGCCTTGTCTATAAATAAAAAGACCAAATATATGTTCCTGACTATTTACCATTTCATCCTATAATGATATCTTGAATAGGAACACAAGCAATTCAGATAATTCAATAATACACAACTACGCATGCAATGTCACTGAAAAAAAACTGTGAGGAATTCGTTTTCCAGTTGCCACATCGGACACTGCAAACATTACTGCAACTTTAGAAAACTGGGTGACCTGCAGAGACATGATGATGTCACCATATGATGTGGTGGAGAGGGTGTCAGACTCAAAGTAATCAGATTACCAGGTGACATAAAATACAAAACAAGGAAAAGGTGGTGATATGTTCATACCACAGGGTTTCCACAGGCAATAGACAAAACCTTTTAAAAATAATTTTAACCCAAAACACTGACTGAAATTGACTGAATCGTGCTGAATATATAAACAGAGGTGGGTAGTACTAGAGTACATCTACTCATTACACGTATGTAAGAATGTTGTCCAAAAAGCATACGTCTGAAAGCTGATGTTTCACAGAATACTTTTTACTTTTACTCAGCTGCATTTTTGACGCAACACTTCAATGAGCAGGATTCATTTTTACACATCCAGAATATCAACAACATCAGCAAAAATTAATCAACAAACTATAGTATTAACAGAATGACCAAACACAGGTAATGTAATCAACAAAATATCAACAAACTAAACAGAAGGAGCAACATAATCAATAATATATTAACAAAATGAACAGAATCGGCAAAATAATAGAAGAAATATCAACGAAGGAAACAAATTCTATGACTGTGACTATATTAAATGTCTCCTGTTCAGTAGGACTGGTCTTCATTTCCTGGGACAGTCCTCAGAAGAGACAGATTCAGCACAGTGTTTGATGGATTTAGTGTCTCACCCTGGAGACATATGGAGAAAACATCAGAAGGGGCAGCTGTGTCCTTTTGACTTGTACTGTGTCTGTTTAATACAGAATAAGTTAAAGTACAAGTACCTTACAGCTCTTTAGTAGAAATATTTCCCAGCTCTTAATAATCTCTTCAATCAGAATTGTGCGATATGAACACTGTAGAGTAGATCTACGATCAGTAATGTTAAAACACAGCTGGTAGTTGTACTGACTTGAACCTGTAGAGCCTGTTTTCTTCTTTGAAGACTTTAGATTAACTCTAACTGTCTCCACTTATCATGTATGTTATCATGTGTGTGAGATGGACTGTGACCTGAGGCCCAGAGAGGAGACGTTCATGTGGAATGACTGAAATATCAGGTGAATGGATGTGAACGACAGCTGTTTATAAAGGCCAAAAATGTCATCATGATAAAATGTTCTTATCAGTGAGTTTTATTTTCATTCAAAGGCTGAGTTTTAATCCTAAGAAAAACATGATGCTAAAGTTAAACCAAACAATTATTTGTGGTTTATCTGATTTTAAATTATTACTGCAAAGAAGAATGCGCACACAATCCAGAAATGCAGTTGTCTTCTCTGGACCAGAGCTCATTTAAAATGCTCCGTGGCATTCATCAGAACACGGTGTTTTATGTTGCTTCAGACCATTTTAAATGAGCTTTGTTCCAGAGCAGACGGGGGTGTTTCTGGGTGGTGTTCACATACTGTATGTCTTCTTCTTTACATGATACACATTAAACTTGTATTCATGGATTGCACAGTGACAGTGATTTGTGGAAGTGTTCCTGAGCCCATGCACTGATTTCCAGTAAAGAATCATGTGTGTTTTTAATGCAGTGCCGCCTGAGGACCCTAAGATCACCTGCATCCAGTGTTGACCTATGACCTTTCTCCTGATTCTCTGAATCTTTTGATTTTATTATACACTGTAGATGATGGATTTTCAAAGTCTTTGCACTACTATGTTAAGGAACATTTTTCTGAAATTATTCCACATTTTTAGACGCAATCACAGATTGAAGAACCTCTGTCCGTCTTTACATCAGAGGCTCTGTCTCTTTAAAATACTCCTTTTATACCCAGTCATGTTACTGACCTGTTACCAGTAAACCTAGTTAGTGTCAAATGCTCCTCCAGTTGGTTTTGATTTGTGCCAATTACTTTTTTCATTCTTTTGTGTGATGTGTTGCTGCTATCAATTTCAAAATGAGTTAATATTTTCCATGAAATGGTAAATTGTTTCAGTGTCAACATCTGATCTGTTGTTTATGTTGTATTGGTAATAACATATGGGTTTATGAGATTTGCACATCATTGCATTCTGTTTTTATTAATATTTTATTTACATCCCAGCTTTTTGGATCGTGGGATAGTATTAGTAAGAGGTGACAAAAAAGCCTAAAATAAACAACGAGATGAAAGAAATATATAAATGACACAAACAGACGAAAAGATTCAAAACATTCTTATTTTTTGTGTAAAACAAAATCTGATGAACAAAACCTAAGTTCTTATTATTACAGGCAAAAGAGAAATGTTTATTTTGATAAATCGTCCCGATTAAACATGATGATATAAAACATATGCTGCATGACATAAACCCAGCGTGAGTATGAACTCAGGCTGTGTTTCTCCATGTGTGAACACAGGTGTGTTTTAAACTGGTGTGTGATCGTGTGTTTCTCCTCTTTCTCCCAGGTAAAGCTCCTCTTCCTCGTCCTGGTTATCAGATGCCAGAGCCTGATGGATGCGCCTCCTATTTCTTTGGTCTTCCTGTTCCAGAGGGGGTATGCACATTTCACAACAAAGAACAAAAAGAGCGTACCATGATTAAGTAGATTTTAGGTTAGTAATGCAGTCCAAATAATTCATGGAACCAGATCAAATGTAAACTCTGTTTGCTATTAAAAACTGTGATTTTGTTGCCATTTATTACCTCCTAGTCAATAATGTACAGATAGATCAAAATTAAAATTAGGTTGAAATTTGGACATGAATGAAAGCTGTGATTTTTAAGCAAAAGAATAAATCGGTGTAACTGCTATTTCATGTGTACCGCGTGCATCATGAAGACTGAAGAATTTAAAAAAGCACAAATGAAACAAAGTGTGAAACTAATTCGATTTTTACATTTGCTTTATTTGTGCTTTTGGAGATTTTTGCTAAAAATTAAATAGAAAGCAAAGTATATATTAAGATCACTGCTTGCACTCTTCATTTGTATCTTCCATAAAAATTATCTAAATAATCTGCAAACAATATAACCAAGAAAATGAATGAAAAAATGAACAAAATAACCCACAGACAGAACAAAAATGGCAACATAATAAAAGTAAATGATTGAAAAATGTTTCTTAAAAATCACAGCAATAACAAACATACGTTAATCAATAAAAATCTGGAAAAAATAGCAAAAAGTAACTATATAATAAAACAGCAGATTGACGACCCAGCATTTGAGGGCACTGATGTATCTCATTTACTAAAACTAAACGCTGATTTCTGAAAAGCATGTCCTGAACAGAATCATTTCTTCTGTTCTCTGCATTTCTTCATAGTCCCTGTGGATGAAAAGGCGTTTGACTACAGAATCATGCTTTTTCACACTGAACAGGTTGTGGATGATTTTAAACAGAGGTCTGAAACATACCGACTCATCACCTGTGTGGTGTTTATCTCTCAGATGGACGTCGGCATCCCGGCCATGACCAAGTGCTGTAACCAGCTGGACATGTGTTACGACACCTGCGGATCTAACAAGTACCGCTGTGACTCCAAGTTCCGCTGGTGCCTTCACAGTATCTGCTCCGACCTCAAGAAGAGCCTGGGCTTCGTGTCCAAAGTGGAGGGTCAGTGTCTGCTACATGTTTATTTTCCATCTCCAGTGGATCATACAGCAGTACATTGATTATATGTTCATCCACGGATGATAACTGGAAATCAGGAAGATAAGGCAAAAATATTCTCACAATAAATATGTTCATATTACTGGGAATTATCCTAACAAATCCTTAACTTGATTCAAGTGAAAAGTAGGGAAAATATTTTTGTATAATCTGCAACAAAAACAACATTAGCAAAAAGCATCAGAGGGCTGATGCATACTCTGCACATGTGCATAGAGACAGTAATAATTTTCAATGATCCACATCTGATGACTTCATTTGGGCTCTATCATACTTTCAACTTCAACCAGATGATGTGAAATAATTTTCCAGTTATTTTGTGGCTAAGATTTAGTTCTATAGCTCCATTGGTTTCTGAGATATCGTCAAAAACTTCACAATATTCTGGTTATTGTAAAACCAAGATCACTTCTGTGGTATGGATGGTTGTCAATAAATGATGGAAGATACCCATGACCATGACTGATCCACTCCAGAAGTGAATCACCTCCAGATGTCCACCTGCGGACTAGACTGTCTCATTTAACAACCGGCCCATGTCCATTTTCGACCCCAATTAAGGGGTCGAAAATGGATGCATGGATGAATAAAAGCTCAAATAAAAAAATGTAAAAAAAATTAAAATAATGAAAAGGACAAGACATGATCAAATGAGATGAAAGCAATGTAAAATATAAAAGAAAAAGATAAAACAAAATGAAAATAAACAAAATCATCAAGAATATGAGTAGAAGTTAACTAAATAATCAAGAAAATGAGCAAAACTGAACAAAAATAACCAATAAAGTGACTTGATGATGGTTCCGTGTCATGTCATGGTGGTGTTTTTTGTGTTGACAGCCTGTGAGACGGTGGCAGACACGCTGTTCAACACAGTGTGGACTCTGGGCTGCAGGCCCTACATGAACAGCCAGCGAGCAGCCTGCTTCTGCCAAGGAGAGGAAAAAGATGAACTATGAAAAAGCACACACACACTGTCCTATTTATACAACTGTATCCCAGGGCGTTGACAGGCATCACACGCTTCAGTGGAATGTTTTAAGACCTTTTTGAGATGAAACTAATGTAAGGCTGTTTGTGATGGTTAAATCATTGGAAATGAATCCACATAAAACATTTACATGTATTAATGTCAAAGGTAAGATAAACAGTTTGTTCATTTTGAGTTGGTGTTGTGAGCATACATTAAATGAACAGAATCATCAAGAAATGAACAGAAATGAAAAAGTCATTAAAATGAACAAAACTGACCAGAATAAAAAGGATAAGGAAAGTACGAGGCTTGCAAAATCCAAAACCTACAAATGAAAAAATGAAAAAAAAAAGATAATACTGGCACGGTCACATTACCATATGTTAGGTGATGAAAAAACACCACATCAACACACCAATAAAGCCACATACCACACTGAGTCAGATTCTGGTACATCCAAAAGACAAAATAAAACCTGGGAGGAAATGTGACGTCAAATATAAAATTCCTTGCCTGTCCTGCAATAAAACATACACAGGAAAGACCAGCAGAAAGTTTGCCATAAGTAGGAAAGAACATTTAAAAGAATGCAAAAAAGAGACAACAGTAGCGCTCACCTCTGCAGAATAGGTGAACTTGAAATCAGCCATTTCAGACCAGTGTAAGAGGGAAAATCACAACACCGAGGTCTTCAAAACAGAAAACAACAGGTTCAACAGATGGATGAAGGAGGCAGTCGAAATAAGAAACGGTGCACACAGGACAATGAACAGGGATGAGGGAGCGTACCAGCTCTCTCGCACCTGAAGCTTGGTTCTACAAAGACAAACTCCTGCCATATGACACAAGGCAATCACCACCCCCATGCCGGACGTTTGGCACCCACCGAGCGGCCGGACACCCACCCCGACATCTGGAAAGGTTTCTTGCCACAAGAAACTACAGCTCATTTTGTCTGCCAATTTACAGAGAAGTGCATTTAAACTAATCAGAAGGAAGTTTATCATGCTGCAGGATAATGACTGGAAACACACTGCCAACACAATAAAAGGCTTAATGGGTAACGTTTCACACTGGTCAAGTGAGTCACTGGACCTGAACCCAATAGAGCATGCATTTCACCTCCTAAAGAGGAGACTGAAGGGAGAAACCCCCCGAAACAAAGAACTGAAAGATGCTGCTTTAAAAAGCCTGAAAAAGCATCACAAGTGAAGAATGCAACTGGTTGGTGACATGAACGGGTCGCAGGCTTGATGCAGTTATTGCAAACAAGGGATACAGTACACAAATATTAAACAAAGTGTCTGCAGTTCTGGACCCGGAAACCATGCTCTAGATCTGGCATTTCCTGTGAGCATGAGCAGTAATGCAAATAAAATAGAATAGAATAGCTTTATTGTCATTATACAAGGTACAATGAGATAAAAAAAGACGTCTCCTGTTTCAGTGCAAACATGTTAATAAGAAATTGTAAAGTAGGAAACCCTGTCACATTTCTAACAGACATGAAACCCAGAGACCGTAAGATCAACTCCATCCACTGCAAGACATTTTATTTTATTTTCTTTATTTCATTTTCATTTTATTTTATTTTCGTTGGGGTAGGATTAGGCTTAGGCAGGAATGTGTCCAGTAGACCATAATATCTCAGGCTGCATTTCCAGCACTCACTGGTATAATCATTAAAAAGACATACTCTATGAATTATAACTAGACAGTGATATGTCAAGCATTCACTATTCATGAACATAGTGCTGGAAAAATAGCTTGCGAGTAATATGTCCAGCAGTCACATTCACATTACTGCACATGCTCACTGGAAGTGCCGGACCAGTAGCATGGTTTATAAGAGTTCCGGGTCCAGAACTCCAGCAACAGCCAACTTTATTTACTTTAAGGCCATCTGTTATACTTTTACTCACCTAAAAATAGAGTGGTCTGATACGTCCTATATCCATTAACACATCTAGATGTAAATACAGTACCGGGAAATAAACGCTAAAATTCTGAACAATTGTCTCATATTCATCTTATCTTTCAATCTTGAATCCAAATGTCTTCAGTGAACAACAAAAACAAAGGAATTGGCCGTGTCCTTCTGATACATTTGGAGGGGTGTGCGTGTGTGTGTGTGTAGTCAGATATCACACTGTGTTTTCTGAACAGTGCACGATGACAGTTCAGAAAACTACTGTATGAACACATGCAGGCTGTTACTACTGGGCTGGTAACACAACGACCATACAGCACCTCCCCAATAAAATTATTTAACCAGTGGTTTGTACAATTAAATAATGTGCAAATTTTGGTCTAAAACAATTGTATAAATAATGACATTTTTCTTTATTTTTGGATATATTTTTTCTTTTGTTTTCCGTTATCACTTTGAAGTTAATTTTTCAGTTTGACCATTGAGTGCTTATTTAGGTAATTTTGGAACCACGTCTTGACTGTTGTTGAATTTTGTCCATTTTCATAACTATACTTTGATTAACTTTTTTCTTTTTATTATGCAGAAAAGTTCAACTGATCATTAAAATTGTTCTCCTAACTATTATAAAGTGTAATAATTGATCAAAACAAAATGTAAGGAAAATAAATGAAAGGCATAAAATCAACAAAATAAAGTGAATATGAAATAATCAACAAATATGTGCAAAAATGAACAAAATAGCCAGGAAAATAAAATATTAAATTAGAAAAAATAAACAAAATGATCAATGAGTAAATGTGGACAAAATAATCAAGAAAATATGAACAAAATACTCATGTGTGTAAAAATGACCCAAATAATCAGAAAAACAAAACCAATCAAGACAAGAATAAATAAAACCAAAACAAGAAAAAATAAGTTAAAAAATAATGAAAAATATACCAAATAATCAAAGTAAAAATGAAGAAAATAAGCAACAAATCATGCCGCAAGTGAGAAAAACAACCAAGAATATCAATAAAACTTACAGGAAAAAAAGAAACAATGCATGAACAAAATAACTGAGAGAATGATTTTTTTTTTAAATAAACAAAAAACAGAACTGAAGAAACTTCCTGGATAGGACTCCTACCTGAAAAGACTGAGTGCTGTAATAAAAGCCAAAAGTGCTGCAACAAAGTAATTGTTTAAGGGTGTGCATATTTATGCAATCAGGTAATTTTAAGTCTTTTATTTTTTCCCTTGAAAGTTTCAGTTTATTTTTCAATTGCGCTAGAGTTTATAGGTCACATTAAAGGTGGAAAAAGTTGTGAAATTATTTATCTTGGTGTCAATTTTTTACATCACAAAAACCTGGCATTTGAACAGGGGTGTGTAGACTTTTGATATCCACTATATCACTGCAGGTAAAGAATAACATGAGTCAACAGTATAATTCAGAGACAGCCTGTGTTTTGCAGTAGGCTATAAGCATTGAGGGCATTTGTCCAAGGTTAGCTGGCTCCATTTCCATATGATGGGTGCTCTGGCACAGCAGAGCAAAACAACATTAGCCCTGCCTGGGGCAAAGAAGATGCAAGCTAGCAAACTAACAGTTAAATCCTGGCTATCCTTCCTAAAGACTGACCCCAAAAACATGCTATACTGTTAGCTGTCCTTTCTAACTGGTCAGCTACTCCCATTTGCAGATGAGTGGGCGGCGGCCTGCAGCGTCCTCCGGGCCATCTCCAGGGCTCCCTCCTGGGTCTTGTTCCCGCCAATAAAGCCCCCAGCATGGACGAAGACACAGCCCTTAATGCCGCTGAGCTCCGACAGTGCCTCATCACGAACACCACGCCACTCCTCCAGCAGGGACAGCCTGGGACCGGAAAACAGAAGGGTAAGATGGCTACAGATGGATACAGCGCGGTCAAGCAGCTCACTGGCTCATTACTTAAACAATGTCAGCAGCAACTGAAAAACAATAATCTTTCTGATGTTAATTAAGGTCATTTCTTTTAACTACTTTCATCTCCTTTTAGAGTTTTACGTGATATATTGTCCTGTATCCATTTTTCTGTTCTGTAATGATTTTATAGGTGTAAAACAGATTATTATATAAATACAAACATAATCTTGTAGATAACATATTAATGAAAAGGGACAAAAACACAATTCTGCTGATTTTAGTTAATGTTTAATTTCCTTTAACTGATTTTAATTGGATTCTAAACAATTCACCTTTTTATCAGGTTTCTTTTAATTTGGATCAAATTGACCCATTTCAAATTATTAGACAAAAAGTGGGGGTTTGTGGGACCTCCAGGGCGGCCCCCTGGCGGGTGTAGTGTGGAATACCAAATTCACCTTTTAACAATCCCAAAAGATAAGACAATACAAGGGCTTGACTTTAGGACTTGTTAATGTTATTTTGCTGCTCTACGAAGCATTTCATAAATTGGATTTTGAATAGTGAGGCATAATAAAAATACATAATAATGCAGATCACATTGACACTTGCAAGAACAGAAAGTCTCTCAATTGAGCTTTTATTTCATTCAAATGTCTTTCATATCCTTGTATACAACTTATCGATTTTCTGTTTTTTCCTTGCTGCTTCTGTGAAGCACTTTCTAACTTTACTTCTGCCAACATCTGTATAATTAATACAGTACTTATAACTGATGGATAACAGGAAAAAAACAAGCATTTAAAATGTGGATTATCACACAATATTGGATTACTGCAGTTATCTGAGCACAAAGACTTCTATTACTCTGATCTTTCAGATTTGACAGCACCAACCGTCGCCCATCACACACTTCAGCTCCAGTAATAGCCCAATAAAAATCAGCTTTATTCTTCTCTGGTAATGTGAAAAATCACATATCAGCGCAGTTGTCTGGGAAACATATGATGGCACTGAAGTGAACAGGCACAACAAAGCAAGGAAAACAATGGCTGTGTGAGGCTTTATGAGCTATCCTTGACAGTGTGTTGGGATGCATAGGACAGAGGCAGCAAATTCATAAAAATGTAGAGCAGCTCATTTTTCACACACAGCATGCACTGTGCACCTGCCTACAGCCCTGCAGACAGTTTGAAGCACATTACCACACTCTTCCATGCATGAGAGTCTATGTGTCATTTTTACCTTGGTGGAGTCATTATCCACATGATCTTAGACCGCTGTTCTTTTTCAAGCATCAACATTTATCCAGCTTTCATTCAGATTCACTCATGTATAATTCTTCCAGCACATCTGAACTGTCTTTAAACAGGCTAAAAAAAAGCTTCAGATCAGGCTCTTCTTTCTCATTGTCACACATAATGAATTATGGATGAATACAGTCAAACTTGTCAGAAACAAAGTGACATTTCTGTCAAACATGGCTGCAGTATGAAGTGATTAACGTGCTTCCTCTTGTTCAACATTTCGGACATTTTCTGCATCCCTTTAAATATAACTGCATCAGAAAGTGTTATTCATTGTGTGACTTGCAAGAGTCATCAGCAATCATGCAGAAACCACGATTTCAGATTCATACACCCCACTGTGCTGGAGCATGTCATTTTCTCCCACTCTGCTATGCGTGCCATTATCTCAACCCTATAGAATCTTACTGCTATTAAACTGTCATATGACAACATGGGGAGGGACGCATGGCAACCCTTAATCCCTGTTAATATGAATCAACCAATCGATAGCGCCACAGCATGGCTGGAAAATGAGCTCCATACAAAGGTCAACAGGGCTGGTAATGAGTGAAGGAGTAGGAGGGGGATGATTGTTGTTATGACAGAGCAGGAAGCCCTGAATCTCAAGATGACTAGTCTAAAAATAAGCTTACAATTAACAAATTATTTTCTCCTGGGAGAAGAACCCCCAAACCCTTACTATACCATAATGAGACAGATACTGGTATTGGTGCATAATTGCAAAAGGGGGATGATACTCTGGAACAGGTATGCCGAGGACAGAGGTTCATTAAAACATAAAATATCTGCAGCGTGTGTCCAGTGACATTGTATAGAACCTTCAATGAGACACATTTCTTCCTGTCAGTGTGGGCCAAACCTGTGATTCAGCCGTGACAGAAAAAGAAAAAAAAACATTTTTGATTTTGCTGCTCTTAAAGGAAATTAGCTGAGATTATGTGTGTATCAGTGCTTCTGTCCAGTATTTTGTTCTTCTCATGTTTGAGGCAGAAATTCAGTGGGTATAAAGGTGTACACACACACCTGTTAAAATGCCAGAATTTGCGATGTTCAAAAATGAGACCACAAAAAAATTTTCAAACATTTTCCCACTTTTAATGCGCGTATAACCTGTACAATTCAATTCAAACAAGTCCATTAGGAAGCAATAAAAAACCTACAAAAGCTGGTTGATAAGTGTGCACGTCCTTACACTTTGATTTATTCAGCATTCAGTGTTATTGGGTCAGAGTCTATCAGCATGGCAGGTCTTCACTTAGCAGATCTGTCATATTGCGAGGGCTTCTCTTGTGCACAACCCTCTTCAGGTCACCCCACAGATTTTCTATAGGATTTAGGACTGAGCTCTGGCCTGGCCATTCTAAAAGTTCAATTTTCTTCAAGTGAAGCCATTCTTTTTTGGTCAGATTTTTCCCACATGGCTGAAGGTTGTGGGGCAAAAGTGACTGGTATTTGGAACTGTTCATAACTCCATCGACCATGACTAAAGCCCCAGTTCCAGCTAAGAAAAGCAGCCCCAAAGCATATACTGCCATCACCAAGCTTCACTGTGGATATGGTGTTTAAGTGATGCCAAGTGTTGGTTTTGCACCAAACAGCCTTTTGAAATTGTAGCCAAAATGGTGACACCTTGGTCTCATCAGGTCATAACACATTTTTCCACATGTTTTTGGAAGATATGACTTTTTTTTTTTTGCTTTTTTTGGGGAGG
>JAQQAE010012509.1:0-13134 GCA_029823295.1 Pseudamia nigra | reverse complement strand
ATCCGGTGCGCCTTATGTATGGAAAAATATTTAAAATGTGACATTTTTGGAGGGTGCGCCTTATAATCCGGTGCGCCTTATAGTGCGGAAAATACTTTAGATGATCCAGATCAGTCCCAGAATCTCATCAATTGGTCTTTATGCCATCCTGTCCTATCCTGAAAACTTCATCCAAATCTGTTCATAATTGTTTGAGTTATCTTTTGAAAAAAAAAAAAACAGATAAATAAATGCTGACAGGAACAAAACCTCCTTGGCAGAAGTAACTTAAGGATGTTTGAATTCCAACAACTGCAATGTATCTGCTGAAAAAAGATAACCACCATAGAGCAACATTTTGAATCATCTAAGTCTTTTCTTGTTACAAGCAGTACCACCACCTATCCCAAAAGCATTGTTGCAAATTGTGCCAAAAGTTGAGAGGATGGAGATAATATAGCACTCTAGATAATCAAGATAAATTTCTAGAAAATGAAGCAGTAGCATCATACATTATAAAAAGACAAGGTGGAGATCTGTTAGTGGTCAGTAATTATGGCAAGCTTTAAGTAAATTGGCTCCAACATCTTGGAGCTATTGTGTCTTTCTTTACACACCTTTAACATCCCCTACATTAATAAGATCAAGAGTTTTAACTGGTCAAAATCCATGGCAAGTGTCATGTAAAAAATTAAGAAATCAGGAAGGGGCAGACACTTTCTCTCAACACTGTATATTTCTGTTTCTAATCTCTTGTCAATGTTTAGGTCACACAAAAATGTTGCCAAGAAACGGTGAACAATTTTAGACATAAACTGTGAATCAACACATTTGAAGCAGCAGTAGCTCAGGATGTCGAGCAGGAGGTAAATAACCAAAAGGTTGGCAGTTCAAACCCCGCTCCATCCCATTCTGCCATCGTGTCCTTGAGCACTTGACCCACCTTGGTTTGTATGAATATGAATGAATGAATGTTTGTTTAAAATGTTGTTAAAACTGGATAATGTGACATTGAGAAGCAGCACTGCGTAAATCTGGCTGTTCTATCACTAAAGCTAACAAAATGTGTTCACAAACCATTGTCTTAGTGCCAGCTTCCCCATATCACCTCATATTGGCCACAGTGAACCCAGCTGAGCAGGCATGATGCATACTGTACATAGCCTACAAAGCCAAACTAACAGATGCTTGCTGCCACTGGAGCTACTTGTCTCCAAATGATAAAAACTCTTTCCAATTAAAAAACCCCTCATCTGGAGACAAAAGAAGCCAGAAAATAAAGTGTTGGCTTACAAACACCAGCTAAATCCATCTTTACCACCAATAGTCACAAAACCCAAAGAAATATATCACGGCAGAGTTTATATATGAGACAAAGGCCAAAATGAGAAAAACTCAGCAACCAGTCACAGTTCAGCAGAGCAGTGCCTTCACTTTAACTCATTTTATTGATGAGATAAGGAGACCCATTCACCCATTCAATAGTTTGCTCAGTAGTGAACAATAAATTGAAGCACATATTTTATCTAGTGGCAATTGTTTGTTCATTTAGAGTCTTAACTGCATTGTGGATTCATAAAAAAAATTGTGCGTGAGCCCTGACCATTGTTTTTTTTGGTTAAATTGTGCAATTTTGATGGCTCTATGTAGTGGATATCAGATTACAAACTGAAAAGACGAGGAGACAGAAAAAAGGTGAAAACATTGCATTGAGATTGGGTGCACAGAAAACTACAAGTGTTTGAAGTCAGTGATATGCTTCAGTGATTATGTCCCATGTTTAAAATACAAACCATATCGCCTCATAGGAGCAACTATGTAGAGTATAACAATAATCTGCAACAAGCATACAATGTATGTTTGTACTGCATATATGAGTGTACTTTATATGTAAATGTTATGTACACATGCATTTAGTAATGCTTTCCATGCAAACCAATATTGACATTAAATATCCACCATCAGTTTAATTAGTCTATGGCTTCATCAAAACTCAAAATAAGTGTTCTTATTGCTGCCGTAACTGCTGTTACATGAAATATGCTTCGAAAGAATGAATTTGAAAGAAGATAATGTGCAAATGAAAAATGAAGAGAGAAAAAGTGAGACGCTTCACAAGCTTTCGTCTTTCTTTATACTGGAATGCAGGCATGTTCGCCCTGTGTTACCATAGCAACAGAACCCCATTAGGTGGCTGCGAATGAACGAGTGAATGGGCAAGCATGCGGACAGGAGAGGGGGAAGGGGGAGGAAAGGGAGGGAGTAGTGGGGTGGACAAGATGGTGAGATGAAAGATGAAATCACATAAAGAATAAAAGTGTGGAAGGTAAACATGACGGCAGTTCTGCTCATGAAGGACACAGAGAAGCGAGTGAACGGTGAAGGGGGTAAGATGTCAGGGAAGAGAAAAATGGGGATCCAGGAGATAGAGTGAGAAAGAGACTGGGGGAAAGGTACAGGGAGACATGGGTGACAAAATGGCAAGAAACCAGGCAGGAGGAGGAGACATTTGTGACAAAAATGTTATAAAGTTGTAAACTGTGTTGCTTGAAGCCACAATTTTTCAATTTCTTTAACAGTTGGGACGTGAAGTCATAACTGTGAATAAGAAATAAAGAGCAATTCAAACTTCTTTGTCCTTAAACCTATACCCCTGTTGTGTGTAATTTTTCAACTTTGGATGAAAATATCACTCTGATTCACTGTTTTCTTCTGTCAGTTGATTAAATAATGTCTTCCTTATATGGTGTCGACAAACTGACTTCATAATGCTAATGATACATGTCAAGTAATAGAATACATTACACTGTGTAATTAGCTGGTAACATAAATCATTCTTACTGTCAACAAATCCCACACAAACTACGAAAACAATGAATTTGACATTCTAATTAGGGTAAGGAGCTTAATTATAGATACCTGTTAAAACACTTATCAGTGAGTGGCACTATTGTGCTGCAGTTTGTTTTGGTTCACAGGGAGCTCACAGACTTTTTACTTCAGTCTGTTCAGTTCACCAAAACTATATCCATTTGCAGCTGAAAATAGTCCCCCTTTTAGCAACATTCATTAACTACTGTACCACAGTGTCATGCTATTTAAAGGGATTAATAAGAACAAAAAATAAAATTTGAATGTATTTGTGACTTATTTACTTAGCCATGTCATCAGGGCTTATAATCAACGCACCCAGTTTCTTGAGGGACAAATAGATGGAACAAGAGGCAGAGGGTGGTAGAGAAGAAGACGGGAGATGACATAAAGGAGTGGGCTGTGAAAAGAGAAGCAGAATGCAGAGCGATAGGAAGAAACGGAATGATAGAGAGAGCTGATCCAAAAGTCCATGAACCTCAACCCTCAAATGTACAAATAGAACTGGGCAGGTGTAACAGGTGTGGTCCCCTGTGTTGTGACTTCCCCTTGTGTAGATTTGACCAAGATTAGTAGCCAATGTAATTTGGAAACCCAGCTCCATTTAATGTCTGACAAAAAACATCTTCATTTGATATGGACAGTGCACTTCTTCCTAGGCTGCTTCTCTCCCACATGGGGCATGGACAAATGGAGAATATTCAACACAAATTAAACTATACTAAATATGCCTGACAAAAACAGGGCAGTCATGTCATGTGATGTGTACAGCACACTTTTTCCCACTGTGCTGCTAAACAAGGAAACAATGATATACATAGTATTACTTAAAGGAGCACTTGATGATGCTGGCAAACTGCTAGTAGCCCATAGTTTGTCATGGTCAACAGTAAGTGATTACACAGTCAACCTGCCTGTAAACACTGCTTAAAACCTCATAGGTGCATGATGAGCTCATGCACTCTCTTGCATAGTTCAGAACAGTTGAAGTGGTAGCTACTATGGAGCTAGTCACTCTATGTTATCGAACCACATGTTGACTAAGGAGGGACAGCCTGCATTTCAGATTCCATCAACAATAAGGCTCCATCCCACATTAAGGACTTTACTGTTCCCTATAAACCAATCAGAACTCTGTCAAAAACAGCTTCCTTTCATCTTCATAAAATAGCTAAAATTAGGAACATCCTGTCCCAAAGAGACACAGAAAAATTAGTCCATGCATTTATTTCTAGGCTGGATTATGGTAACTCACTACTGGCAGGATGTCCAAATAACTCAATAGAAAAAAATCTAGTTGATCTAAAATGTTGCTGCACAAGTTTTTACTGGAGTCAGAAAGAGAGATCATATTTCTCCAGTGCTGGTCTCTCTTCATTGGCTACATGTAAAGTTTAGAATTTAATTT
The DNA here is from genome assembly GCA_029823295.1 of Pseudamia nigra. Taxonomy (NCBI): domain Eukaryota; kingdom Metazoa; phylum Chordata; class Actinopteri; order Kurtiformes; family Apogonidae; genus Pseudamia; species Pseudamia nigra. The sequence goes on along the minus strand of JAQQAE010012509.1, from coordinate 8,876 downwards.
AAAATCCTCCTTTCAACATACACAGCCCTAAACAATAAGGCTCCATCCTATACCAAATACCTTATTGTTCCCTATAAATGCCTCTCTCCATAAAGAACATTGAAAAGAAGAAAATTGGATTGAATCTGGTACAGGTGAGAAAAAAAAGAGACAGACTAGCTTGACAGCTGTGATGTTGTAAGCCGAGCTGTTTAATCATTTATAGCGATGAACGATTGGCTACGTACTAGCTAATTTGCCACCATCATAGACAGCACCTTTAAACAGACCTAAAATTAGGTTAGCACAAACTCAAAATGCCATAAATGCCATATATAGGAGGAACCAACAAAGAAGAAACAACTAATTTTGTGTGATTGTAAATATTTAAAGTGGGTGGGTTACACAAGGCAAGTGACTTATTTAAAACACGCACTTTGGAACAGATTACTTAGATACTGCAGATATTGAAGAATCTACTGAAAATGGAACGGTAGTTGGTTTATTGGCAATAAGTAAATCATACTGTTTATTTAGTACCATGTCATCAAGTCTCACATTTCCACATACATTTTCTGTAGGCTGTGTGTTACCCAAAGGTATCCATCATTATTGGATACTTTTTTGTCATTGTCTTATCTTCTGCTCATTCTCCTTCTCCCTATTCCCTCCTCCTTTCATCCACATCTATGTGCACAAATGGCACAGTGTTATGAATACACTGGCATAAAGGGGAAAGGGCAGGGCTGGTTGGGAAGTCGGGAAGGGGAAATATGAATATATAACAATGGGGGAGATACAAAAGCTAAAGTGAGATGAGACAGTGGAAATGAGAGGGGCAAAGAACAATAGAAGATGAAAGAAAAACGGGGGTAACAACAAAAGAGAAGAAACAAATTGAGAAAGGGAAAATTAATAATTAGAGTGAGGAAGCAAAAAGAGCGTAGTGGAACAGAGGGGATATGACAGCAGAGTCTTTTATGATGGCTGAAGCGCAGAAATGGGTATTCAGATCACTCTGCTGCACTCTGTGCCAATTGACATGCCTCTGTGCCACCTACAGGCTGCACAGAGGGGAAGAGGAGAGGAGAACGTGGAGAGAGCAACGGGAGGAAAGAAGAGCAACTACAACGAAAGGAAGGACGAGAAATTAGAAAAGAGGGAAGGGAGGTGGGAGAACAGATGAGTGGAGTGGATGAGGGTGCTTTCAAAGGGGGGCAGAGGAAAGATAACAAGAGGTAGTCAAAGTGAAACACGACTAGGCACAGTGAAGACAGGCAATGCTCTGTCTTACACAATTTGTGTTTGTATGGGCTAAATTTTTATTTGCTTACACATTACATAAGACTTAAGGAGCACAAGTGGCTATGTGGCACAATTACAGGACTTTTATATCACACATTTGTGTCCTGAACATATTTTTATGGCAATTAACATACTGATGGTAATTTTAAAATAATTTGGAAAATGACGCCATGTCATATCCCATCAGCAGAGAGTTTAGAAATTACACATTATTAACAGGAGCTATGTGTGACATTTCTCTCTTAAAGTGTTCAAAAGCAACCTAAAAGTCATTATAATGTTGAGAATTGTGAAGCGCCCAGAGATAATCGGCGATTATGTTTGGCACTATACAAAGAAAATTGAATTGAAAAAAAAAGACCTCTGATATGCCCAAGACTAAACAGTATGTGTCACTAGATTCTATTACAGAGAAATACAGTAGTTTTGTTCATAATATAGCGCTGAGAAAATACTGTGACCAGTGGGGGGGGTGATGAATCGTAAGCCTCTACACTGTTAGTAAATAAGGGCGTACTAAAGGGTGTTCTCACTGAGTACACCAATGACAATAACTTCAGCATGAACTCAAGAATAAAATATTTGATAAAACAGAAGCATTCCTGTAGATGATGTAGCACGAGTTTGGCCATGAAGCTTTATTTATTATGTTTGAAAAGTGGCATCATGTTATGGGTTCTCTGTTGACCGATGTTCAACTATGACATTTTTGAGATTGTTGATTGATTGGAAAAATAGATGGTTTACTGTCAGTTTTCTTGATTAAAAATGCAGCTAAATTCACACAACTATCAAATCATCTGTGTGTGTAGACTGTAGGTACTATGAGTTTGTGGTTGATGGAGAAATCATAATGATATGGAATTAATGATTATATATTCTTTATTCAAGCTAGTCTGGAAAGAGCCATAGTCAGCTATTTTAGTAGCAGTGAGAGCATTTTGGTTCACAACTGCACCCTGCTGTTCATAGTTGGACTAATGTTTGAGTATTGATATGATATGTAATCCCTTTAACACCAGATTTGTTTATATCTTACAGTAATGTGTGTTCTGCAGGTTAGTGGAGTGTTTGTTGTTAAGCAGGCTGATCTCAAGTTCAACATACGTCCTATACATGAACCTCCTCAATGTTTGATTTAAGATTTTGCACTTAATATCTTTCAATTTGAAGAAAAACAGAATTCTGATGTTCACTGCACTAGCCTCACTGCATGTGGCGATTGGTGAAAATCTTTTTTAAATTAGATGTGTTTACAACAAAGAAATGCATGACAATACAAATATTTCGTAATTTATATCCTTGAAAATGTCACAGGTGCATCATAACTATCCTTCCTTGGCAGCACAATTAGCAGAGAAATGTGTGCCTCTGAGGGGACTTTTTTAAATTACATGCTACATTTTGGTTTTGTTTGCAAAGGTTGGATCTTCCTGAAAGTGTTAAATAGTAGTACCTCTCTCACTCTGTTTACATGTAAAATGAGTACTTGCGCTTCAAAGTCATATAGTTTACAAATCAAGAGTTGAGAGAAACTATGAATATGTTAAAATCTGAACCTCAAAAGTATTTAAACTTTTAAGAGTGAAGGCATAAATGCAGTGCAATGTGGTTCAGTTATATTGCTCTAATTAAAATTGGGGTGCTGACCACACACCATGCTGTTGTCTGATGATGAACCTCTCCACTGAGCCATATCCCTTGTTGAACTTTTTTCACTATAGACATCATGAATGAGATTCCACTGAAGCACTAAAGCATACAGTATCTCTTATTTTAGGCTCTTCTCTGATGTAATTGTCCAAATTTGTGCATAACAATGCAATTTCACACTTTGTCCCTTGAAGTGTGGTGTGCGGTAGAAAAATGAAGTTAAGGGTTTGATAATTAGATGAAGCGCTCGCTCTCATTTTTTCTGTATCTGTTCCTCAATCTGCTTTGCATTTGTTCTCTTTTCTCTGTCTCAATCACATAACATGACTATCTCTGTGTGCTTGCTGCCTGTGTCTCCACTGCTGTTACCCTCTGGCTCCCTCTCATTTTGACAAACTAGGGCATGAAAATAAGCCTCCACAGTGCCAGGAGAATGCTAAATACAGGGCTTCTTTTCGTTGGCTGTGCCTCTTTAATCAACTTCCTCTTATCTCTGCATTGCATCCCTTGTTTCTCTCTTTTCAAAATGTAATGGAGGAGAAATCTGTATACCGCCAACATCTTCTCCTCTCAACACTCCTCCTCCATCTGTGCTCATTTGTCCGTTGTTGTGTTTCCTAGTCTCTCCCCCAGTCTCTGTCATTCTTTATGCCACCTTACGTGTTCACTGGGTTGGTGTATCTTTTTTCTGTCACTTTTCTCTGCATTTTGGTCTGTTGTTTTCTTCTTTCTCCACAGTTGCCTCTTTCTTGATCAACTGTATGTCTCATTCTCCATTCCCACTCAGTTTCTGCATTTGGTCTCCATTTTTCTTTTTCTCTATCTTTGAAATTGTTGTCCTCATTTATAGTGTGTTCACCAGGCAGTGTGGCAGAAATTGTTCTGGCATGTGAACATTGATGTACCAGGACAATCACATAGTGTAGGGTGTCACGGTAGGAGTGCTTTACATTCTATCTTCAGTAATTCCTTGAGTTGAAACAACAAGGGTGAAATTTATTAATTCATTCATGCTGTAACTCTCCGGGGTGTAATGAATCACCATTTGTTGATGGGCAGTCAAATGTCAACTCTTGTCTAGCTGAAAAGAGGTGATGTTAGAGAGAACTGAAAGAATGGCAAAGTCCATAGAATTCCAGAAGCCATCATCTAATAAAGATTGAATTGAATTGAAGATTGAATCTATTATCCATCTGTCATCTGCTGTGTAGCAACCATTCTGGTTAACAGCAAAGTATAACTCTCTTTCAACAGCACCTTTTCAAGGACAAGTGTATGAATTTCACTGTATCACTATGTGATGTGAAACAGTACATCAAGACACATCACACTCAGATTAATAGTATTACTCAAGGCGCTAGCTTAACACCAACAAGTGTCATTTCTGAGAGTATGTATGGTTTACTATGAGTACTACAGTGCTAACAGTGACTCTTTTTTCCCTTATTGCCCTCTTTTCCTTCTTTGTTGTAACATTTCAGCTTCTCATTCTTTCTTTTATTCCAGTGCATGTGCAGTATTTATATACTGGCTAATAAATCCCCATTGAATACTTTCAGAAAAGAATCCTTTTGACCCTAGCAGGTCTGCTTAGCATCAATTAAATTTTCTTTGGAGTGCTGAAGCATTTTTTCTGCTCTGTACTTTCACCCTCCGTCCCTTAGTCGTTTCTCTGTAACATTGTCCATTTTTGCTATGCTTTTTTGCTTCCTCTCCTACTTCATTCTCATCTCTCTTACTTTCATTGAATGCGTCACTTTCATTAAATACCCACACTTGTTAAGCATGTGTACTTTCATTGTAAAGTGAAACAAGGCAACTTTATGTAGTAATTCTTCTAATTTGTTCAACTTCACAGATCTGCTGTATGTATAGCTATGCAAGATGGTAATATAGTCGCCATGGAAACACATGAGCACATTTGCAGGTGAGGGTGGGTATATAGGGGTGAATAGGAAGGAAATAAAGAGGCTATAAAAGATGTATTCAGATTTCTACTCTATCACTGAGTGTGTCATTGCAGTGTGTAAACAAAGTACAACAAATTGTCAAAATTATTTTGTCAAGGTGTTATTTATTATGAAATACGGGGTCCAATTGAAGGCCAAGGAGTGGTTTTATCATCTCTTTGGTAGAGTCAGAAAAATATCTCATGCTTTGTTGTGCAGTGACATGCAGTATGACTTGTGACAAAAACAAGGGTATTTAGTTTTGGTTTTTCTCATGCATTGATAATGTGTACTGACTCTGGGTCAATAATATGTTAATTTTTTAATTGTCATTTGCCCCGCCCCATCTGATTGGCTCTTTCTTAACTGCGTGTCCTAAATATAAACTCAAATTCCAATGAAGCTGAGGCATTGTGTAAAATGTTAATTAAACACATACAATGATTTGAAGAACCTACATTCAATAGAATACACTAAAAACACAAGAGTTGTAATGCCCAAATTGATAAATTTTATTTTATTTTTTGCAAATATTTACTTATTTTGAATTTGATGCCTGCAACACATTCCACTAGAGCTGGGATGGGGGCTCAATAAGCTCTTAGAAACTGAGAACACTAATAATTGAAGTTTTGTAGGTGGAATTATATCCCATTCTTGCTTTACATGTGACTTCAGTTGCCCAACAGTCTCTCATGGTGTTTTGCAGTTCATAATGTGGCACAAATTTTCAGTGGGAGACAGGTCTGGACTGCAGGCAGGCCTGTCTGGTACCAGCACTGTTTTTTATTCACGTTTTACTAAACGTCTCAACTTCACTGGAACTGGAATTTATAGATCGAGTGTCCCAAATAGATGAGCTGACAGAGATGTCTGCAAGGCCTCTGACTTCCTCTTTTTCCTAAACATTCCCTCGTACCCCCAACCATATCATTGCTGTGTCGTCATCAATCTGTAAAACGGTGTCCTTGGGCTACTTTGAGCTCTCTCTGTGCTGCCTTATTGGGGGAGAGGCACTTTTTAGGCATGGTGCAGAACAAACTATATATTGCTGTCTGAATCCTGTATCTCCTATGGACTTGTGTATCCATCTTGCTGATGTGCAGAATGCAGTTGAGAAGAAGAATCGGAGATTTGAGTTGAGGGTGTGTTTGTGTCTGATTGTCTCATTTGAATGAAGTTTGGGATAAAACTGCCCTAATCCATTCTGTTTCTAAACTCGTATTATATGAGTCAAACTGAATAAAACCTCTTTCCGACCTGCCAAACATCATGTAGTGATACTTGTTCTGTACAGGCAGTTGCATATAATAACCATTCTTTTGATATGAAATCCAATGGATTTTTTCAGTTATAGACTTAAATTATCAGTACAGACAGTTATCTTTGGTTTCATTTTCCTTATTTCATTATCTTTCAGTCTTTTCATTCTGAAGTCTTTCTTGCTGCCTAAGTACAGACAATGTTGATCTATTTTCAGGACCTCCTGCAGCCTGCCATTCTGAAAAAAACAGTATTAGACTAAAAACAGTAAAGAGAGATAAAAGTAAAAGCGGATGGATAAACTACACATAGACCTTTACAGCTCCTTCTTTTTTTCTTATTCCTTTCTTAGATGTTTCTCTGACTGTTTTTACTCCTCCTTTTTGCTCTATGCTTGTTTTGTTTCTCCCTTTCACTGTCACATTTCTCCCCCTTCATCTCTCTGTGCAAGTAAAGGTTGTAGCCAATTAATCTCTGAAAGAGGTCAATCCATGTCAAACACTAATCCTTCCTCTTCCACTCTCACTCCTCACCCTCAACCCAATTTTGCCCTGTTAGTTTCTCCCAGTGAGGTCAAACATTACTCTTAAGCTATCAAGGGGGGTCTGAGCAGCCTGTAACATGTTAGGTCAAGCCTTCTTTTTCTTGCTTCCACTTCTATTCTCCCTTTTCTCTTTCCTTTCTACTCTGCCACTCTGTATCCACCATCACTGTATTACCCTTATCATAATGGAGGGATTAAATAATGTATTAAACTGAGCTATACTGTGGTGTCCAAGGGATGCTTCAGAGTGGCTTAAACACTGCCCTGTGAATGAATGTTTTAAAAAGGGTAAAGGATTTCTAAAATCCCAAATGACACCCTGCCAGTTTAGCAACATGGATAAGTATAAAGGGCAGGAGCCAATTAAACCTGAGAATTTGATCCCTGTAGCCAAGGTACCAAGACCAATGAGAAAGTGATAGATGGAGAAAGACTAGGTGATAGACATACTGTACCTATGTGGGCTAGGCAGAAAAAACACAGGAACAAGAGTTCTGGTGAAACAGATTGATATACTGTAGATAAACTCAACTCTACACTTGAAATTAATGCACAAAAAGGTGTTATGGCTGTATGTGTATTTTGAGTTAGGATGCAATGTTATTACATACATATGTGACAGATGTGAGTCTTGTACAGTGAAAATGCATCTTTATTTATTTTGAGGTTTACATAAGTCATCCTATATTGATACTTGGTGAGATCCCTCATCGTCACTTACTGACATGCAAACTAGCCAAGGGTGTCGTAATATGACAAACAGGGAAAGCCCAACAGATGCTGAGACTATCAACATTGGTAATGGTGCGTCATTGTCGCCACTTTCACAAGGAGTTTTGGCTTAAAACATACTTTGAGTGGTAGGAAGGTGTGGTTGATGTGATGAGGGATCCTTAGGGTCAGAGGAAGGGGTCATGGTGAGGATTAAAACATAATATGTCCAAAAATAATTTCACAAAATAGGAGTTGATCCCAGGTCTCCCACGTGGAGGTCTGTATGTTTGGTACCACACCATAGCAAGCCCTACCTCCACGCAAGCTGCAGACTTAACATCACATCACACTGATCAAGTGAATTTCGAATCTTAAATGTTGAACTAACAAAGTGATTCTGCAACCTATCGTTGAGTTATTGTGGTGTTTTGATACACAGTTTCAGACCCAAATGGACAATCACATTAACCAGCTGAGACAGCATGTTTATGAGGTTAAATCACTGCCCCTGTATGTGTCCTGCAGAACAGATCAGAGAGACATGACAACAACAATTCAAGTCTTCAGAAAATGCATGAGGTTTGACAGGATGACAGGGGGACTGTTCAACCCTGATTAGGGGATTTTTTTGTCAACAGATTTTATGACATGGAGGTGAGAAAAAAATGCATCATTACATTACATTATCATCAAGTCGGGAGGATTAAAAGATTTTATTACAGAAGTGGAGAGGTGGGCTCTTGCCATCTAGAAAATACAGTATAATTGTCAATTTTATGTATGTTACTACAAGTGTTGATGTGTGAAAAAACCTCACAAGTTGCAACCATTCATATTTAAGCTAAAATGACTCCCAGCCCCATGAATACTTGCCCAACTGGCAAGTATTCCTGACATTTTTCTTTCCCAGAAAAATTGACCATGAAAATGTCATCTCTGTGTTTACAGTAGGCTTATGTCAGCATTTGATCACAGGTCACCTTGGGAATAACCTGCTGTTCAACCAAATGGAGTGTTTTTGATGAAAAGTGGCCATGTACAACACCTCAGAGTGAAATCATGGTGTATGGCAGGGAAAAATCAAATCAACACACTTTATTTTGTCAAGATACTTATAGAAGTCTGTAATAGATATACCTGGCATGGAGTTAATGTATGGGACCTTTAAAATATGTAAATACTTATTGTATCCTTTCAGATTATGCAACAGGTGTTTAAAATGTGTTCACAAGATGTAGGTAGGATGAACTTGAAGACATTTGAATTTTCTGTTTTTATGTGCAGAACTAATCTATAGTTTTAACGTGAGTCTTTTTGTCCTGATTATTACTGAGGACACAAAGGTCCAGCTACCATAAGCCCCATGGCATTAATAGGCAACATTACCATTATTGTGAGGACTCCTGTCGGCCCCTCCCCTCTGTGTAACTGTGTGAAGTCCTGTCTGCCCCTCCCTGCTGTGTCATCTC
>JAQQAE010012508.1:0-13134 GCA_029823295.1 Pseudamia nigra | reverse complement strand
CCCTCAAGCTCCCAGGCCTCTGGTAGAGGACCCAAGCTTGGAAGGATGAGACCACCCACGGAGGGTGAGAAGAGAATTTTTTTATATATATATATCCCACCTTACATAAATAATGATCACTTTTGATCATTATTTTCCATTATTTTGTTCCTTTTCTCTATTTTGTTAATTTTTGTGCATTTTATTGATCATTTTGTGTATTTTCAGTCATTTTTATTTTGTTGATCTCTAAAATTCTGCTTTACATAAAAAAGTTGCACTTTTGTTAATTAACAAGCTCACTTTTGTTCATTTGTTGTTAATTTCATCCTTTATTTTGCTCACCTTCTTGATTACTTTGCAAGTTTTTATTAATTTTTTAAAGCATTTTGTTGACATTTTGCTCATTTAAAATAGCCTGAGGTATTCATCTGACCACAGAACAGTTTTACATTTTGCCTCATACCATTTTAAATGAGCTTTTTCCCAGGGAAGGTGGTGTTTCTGGATTGTGTTCACATATGTCTTCTTTTTTACATGATACAGATTTAACTTGTATTTGTAGATTGTTTAACTGTGTTCACAGACAGTAATTTCTGGAACTGTTCCTGAGCACATGCAGTGATTTCCAGTATAGAGTCATGTCTGTTTTCAATGCAGTTCCCCCTGAGGGCCTGAAGATCATGAGCATCTCGTTTTGACCTTCAACCTTCCTACTGATTCTCTGAGTCTTTTGATGATGTTTTGTACTGTAGATCGTGGATCTTCAAACTCTTTGCAATTTTAAACTGAGGAATATTTACTGAAATTGTTCCACAGTCGTGTTACTGACCTGTTACCAGTTGACCAAATTAGTGTCAAATGCTCCTCCAGGTGTTTTTGATTTGTCATTTTATATTCATCCTCACAACCTGTCGCCACAACACACAAGACAAAGAGTTCCATATTTGAAATTTCCATCTGAATCCTCCGGTGTTCAAACAAAACCCACATCCACATTCAAAGTGTGAAGCCCACCACCTGAAGAGATGCCGTGTCTGTGCCGTAGTAAGACGTTCATGAAGATTGGAGGTGATCAGGAGCTGAAGGCGTCAGCCAACAGTACTTGATGAAAAATAAAGTCCCAAGCTCCATAGTCCGGAGGGGGTCCAGGCTTTGCGAGGATATTGCATTCTTCCATCTTTGTCCCCCTTCCCCCCCATCCCCCTCTGGTTTCAGCTCCTGTGATATTGACCCACCACAGGGCAGAAAAAGACAGGAAATAGGAAAATGCAGAAGCAGCAGCTGTGTGCTGCTGAACCGCATTTATTTAAACCACAGGACTGCTGTTACATTTCATCTGGAGTCGATGTTAATTCTTCAGACGGAGCCCTTTTTACATCTCTAATTCTACCGTTTTCCCTGCCGTGATATTGATCAATGATGATCTTTATGATCCCTCTCCTACACTCACTCTGTCTTGTTCCTTTTTATATTACCTCTCATTGTAATAGCAGAGACAGAGCCTAATGATTTAGCTTTCTCAAGTGCCAGAGGAGACTTAAACTGGCAGAGTACATGATGTTAAAAGCATCTGCAATGATCACAGCAGTTCCTAGTTCCTCTATAGCAGGAATAATATTCTACAATGCACATAATCTTTGTATGATTAATGAAAAGCCCCTGTAATTTAAAAAAACTTGAGCCACTGTGTAAAATGCAAATAAAATCATCATGGGACAATTTTGAAAACACTGAAACCCAGCGGTGGGTAGTAATCAAGTACATATACTCATTTGCATGTACTTGAGTAGCTTTTTCAGAAAGCTGTTTTTTCTGAGAGTAGCCATGTTGCAGAGTACTTTTACTCTCATTCAGTTACATTTGAGATGAAAAAGTACTTCTACTCAGTTATGGCACAATGACTAGGAGTAAAAAAGTTTGAACAAAAACAAATAAAACAATCAAATGAACAAAATAAATAAGTAAATTAACAAAATGAATAAACTGGTGATGTATGATCAAACATGTACGAAATAATTACCACAATAAACAAAAAGATAAAGTTCACAAATTGAAGAAAATAAGCAACAAAAGCTGAACAAAAAACAAAATAAGTAACAAAATGAGTAAAAATGAACAAATTAAGAAACAACAGTGATTCAAAAAAACAAAAATTTAAGTTTAAAAACATGACAAAATAATTTAGAAAATTGAGCTAAAATCAGCAAAATAAGGAACCAAAATACCTGCTGGAACATAATATTTTCTGTTACAATAAATTATGAAGTTACTCACTACTTGGGAGGCTTTGTATGGGTCACTGTTACTCTAGTACTCTATAAGTACTTATGTTTATGAGTACATCTACTTGAGTCATTATATTAATGAAGTAACAGTACTCCTGCCTGAATTTCTGGGAAATGCCGACAAATTTCAGTGTTTTTGAAAATGATTTGCCTACTTTGAATTTGATGCTATCAATATGTTTCAAAAAAGTTAAGCAACTTAGAAAGAAAGACCAGGAAAATTGTGGAAAGCATAAAAAATTCCTGATGGATCATTACACAATGAATATGGAAAGTATAAACAGAACTTTCCAGACAGGTTGGTGATGGATTCACTACTCTGAAGACTGCACTGAACAATAGTGCAACAATTCCATTCAGTTCAATTCTATTTGTGCCCAAGTGGCAATTTGAAAAACATACAGCAGTTATTTACAAACACAGCAATTGAACTATAGACTAGGAATAAATAAATGGCATGCATAACAATTAACAATATATACATACAGTACAGTACATGCAAAAATGCAGTGCAAGACTGAGAGGTAGCATGGTCAGTACAATATAGGAATAATGTTTAAAACTGCAAAGGATTTGGGGATTTCATATGCTACAGTTCAGACACATAGTGTACACAAAGGTCAAGGCTGAAAACCAGTTCTGGATAAGTGTGATTTTAAAGGCCTCAGACATTAAAAACAGACATGACTCTGTGGTGGAGATCACTGCATGGCATCGTAACCTGGCTCTTGGTCATGACAAAACAGGACAAGAACATTAAACCATATGCCGGAAGATATAAAGTTTATTAACTAAATTTACAAAACATAATACTTAAGGAGTAGAGTGTCTGTTGGTAATATCATATCAGTCCTGTACATATGGATGAGTAGAGAAAGTGTGATATTGTGTGGTGCTGAAGGATGCAAAACAAAGCAAAAGAAAACAAAAGATAACATGGCATAAGTATCTGGGCAGGTGGCAGGGAGCTGGAGAGAGAGAGAGAGAGTGCCAGGCCTTAGGCGGAGTCTTATGTATTCAGGGACACAGGCTCACTCTCACCAGAGCAATGGATCAGCAACAACCTGTGGCACAAGCAAAGGTCCATACCCAGGCAGGGGCTGTGACATGCCCAGGAACACATCCTAAAATGATTGTCTGAACCCAGTTCATCACAGCATCCTCAAAAGCTAAAACATTACCATGCAGAGGAAGTCCTGTATAAGTCAGATCCAGAAGAACTGCTTCCTGTTCTGGGACAAGCTCATTTAAGATGGACTGAGGTGAAGTGGACAATTGTGGTCTGAACTGTAGAAATTTGAAGTTTATCACGAAAATCATGGACACTTTGTGCTGCAGTCTAAAGAAGAGAGGACTATTCAGCTTGTTATCAGTTGTACTCAGTTCAATACCTGGTATCTGTGATGGTGTGGGGTTCATTAGTACACATAGCACGGGTATCCTGCACATTAGTGTAGAAGATATTGATGTTTAGTAGATGCCAAGTGCACGTTTTCTTCAGGGGAGAAGAAGTCTTATTTATTTCGCTACAACAAGCCAGCTGTGTAGTAAAAGAGTCTGAGTGCTAAACTGGCCTGATGCAGTCCTAACCTTTCACTTACTGAAAATGTTTGGTGCAGTTGCTCTCCTCAGTTCCCAAATATTTCCATTGTTACTGAAAAAAGCTGTGATGCAACAGAGTGATGAACATGGAATCAAAATCAAAATGAGCATGTATATATATATTTTTTTTTTAAAATGCATGCTCTTAATGTTTTGAAAATCACCCCATTTTGTTTTCAGTTACATTTTATGCAGCAGCTCAACTTTTTGAGAGAGTCGTATTATTCCAGACTACACAAGCCTTGAATATTTAATTTAAAAAATGAAATAAATAGAAGAACAGAAGGAAAGATAAGACCCTGCAAAGGAAAAAAGATTTTTTTTTGTTTTTTTTGTACTCAAACGTCATCATGTTCCAGCCTCCAGGGCCTTCACTCAGCTTCAAATCCAATTTCCCAGAAAGTCTTAAGCTTTATGGGCCAAATGATCCAGCTGAGGTATTACAGTACAGGAAGACAAGGAGAGGATGAAATGAAACATTATCACAAGGTTACGACACTGTTGGGCCCTTTACCAGGCGGGCAGCGCTGATGTTAGGCATCAATCTGAAACCCTGCACAGTTTTTACGATAAGATGAATTATGATTTTGATAATGGCCGGAGTGACTCTTGAGCTGTCTCTGCAACGAAGGCCGCTCCCACTAGTGGCAAGTCGCAGAAGGTCAGCCAAGTGATGAATGTGATGATGAAGAGCGGCTGTTATTTTCCATTGGCAGAGACCCTGGCCAACGGCAGGACCACAATAAAGACACTGAACAGCTGAGGACAAATGGGAGGAATTTGTCTCAACCGACGTTTCCTTCTGTGTTATTTACTCTGTCATGTATTTCATTCCTTCCTAATTGTGTTCCCTGTTCATTATTAATGCATATTTTTGTTGAATATGATATGTCTAGCCGGAGTACACATGTATTTGTTGTGGAGCTATTTCCATACAATGACATTCTGAGCATTCAAATACAGAACACAAAAATAATTTCATACATGTAAACATAATTTAAAAAAAAAAAAAATATTGAACAAAATAATCTACCAAATTAATTTAAAAAAATCATCCAGAACCAAACAAAACAAGACACTGTGAAGTGGCAAATCCCCACCCAATTTTGAAATTAACCATAACCTTGACATTGTTTCTTCAATGTCACAGCATATTTCAATCAGCATAGTCAATAACCTGGGGGTGTATGACATTTTCAATATCACTACATGCTAGAAATATATATAGGTCAAAATACAATCATTTCCAACCCTACTGATTTTCAAGGTCAAAGTCAAGGTCAAGGTCATGTGATGAGTGAGAGGTGTCCTGGAGTCTAATCGATCACATATTCAAAGGTGGAGCTTCTAGCTATAGTGGTTTTAGTATCACAAGCCAACATAACAGAAATATGTATTAATGCTGTTACCTAATTTATATACAAATTAGGAGGTGGTTGCCATAGTAACCCTTCCCCCTACCCTCACTACTCATGTCCTGAGTCTGGTTAGTTTGGGTCCAGGGACTTTGGAGACACAGAGCTGAATGTTTGGACAGACACATAAATGAACTGAGCTCTCAACTGTACCCCCCAACTTTGTTTGGGTGGAGGATAATAGTCAAGAAAATCAACAAAAATTAAAAAATAAAATGAGCAAAAAAAATTTGCAAAACAACAGATTAAACAAAAATTAACAAGATAATCAAGAAAATGAATGAAAACTGAGTGAAACCATAAACCAAACACATGAAAACAAACAAAATAATATAATACAAACTACATCCTTTTGTCAAATATTTGGGTTTCTATCGCAATAGATGCTGCACATCATAAAACACTTGGTAAAAAGCAAAAATATACAGCGTAGTTGATGTCAGGAATACTGATTTACCGGTGACTGGACCTTCCATACACAGGTGTCTTTACTGCGATTACTATTGGATGCACTAAGATGATCAGATTGTCTCCTTTTCACAAACTGTGGGGCTGATTGACTGGATGTCTGTTGATTTACTTGCTGTTGTATACTGTAAAGTAATTGACATGACTTCAAAGAAATCAGTTTTTACTTTGAAATTTAAAGGTCATTTTTGTACATTTTTGTCCAAAAAAGTCAAATAATGATGACAGTGATTTTCTCTATAGTGCAAGGTAAAAAGTGAAAACATCCAAAGGAGTGAATACTTTTTATAGGCAGTATTATGTTATGGCATTCCATGAGCTGATGCCATAACATCTGATGCCACAGTGAATGTGTGTCGAAATCAAAGCAAAAAGTAGGTAGAGTATGTAAATTATTTTTGTCTGAGCTGTTATAATTAGATTTTAGATCAACAGTGACTTAAACCAGCAGATCTCATCTGGTTGGTGAAGACCCCAAACCGTCAATTTTCTTTATTTTATTCATTATTTTTGTTTACTTTTTCATGACGTTCTAGATTATCTTGTTAATTTTCTTGATTATTTTCTTTATTTTTGTACATTTTCTGCATTATTTTGTTCATTTTGTTCTTTTTTTCATTTTTGCTCATTGTCTGACTTGTTTTGAAAATTATGTCTATGTTTATTACATTATATTGACTAATTTTTAATTTTTGCTCATTTTTTGTCAATGTTTCTGAATCTGAATGCTTTGAAGGAAACATATGGACACTTCCTACAAATTATACTCAGATGATGTTAACCAGCTTAGTTTGAATTCTATAAAAGTTGAACATTTTAGAAAGGTGGCAGCTGAGAATCACTGACTGTGAGGATATGCAGGATATTTTCATAATTTTCCAACTCTTCTTTCAAAATATGGTAAATTAACTGCTGAAATGCTTATTAGAATGAGTGAAAATTAAAATAATATGCACAGGAGAAACACGGAAGCACAGTAGCAGCAGATTAAATCAGCTAACTGCTTTAAACATGATCATTAAAAGCCATCTGATGCAGACGTCTGATGTCCACATCGTTTTGGCAGTGGGTGAGATTATTTTTGTTCTGTCTGTGCTTTTGAATTCTGGGCAAATTTTCAACTCAGCAGGAGGTCGAAGTTTGCCCACAATTTATGTTTTAAAGTCCTCTACCTGCCACACTCAGCAGAAAGAAAGAAATCCAACTCTGACACCTAAATGGAGGGATTCAGGCACACACACACACACACACACACACACACACTGGAAAAGCAGTATAGTCAGGTGCACCTGGACGTCAAACTTGAACACTATGCTTGATGCGCAGGAACACTTAACATTCCAGTCAGATGTGGTTTCACCTACAGGCAAGTTTGGTCAATAGGCAAAAAGCATCACATATATACACACATACATTGTTTGTCAGTCTCTTTATTCCAGAATTCAAGGTATGGTACATATAGAAGTCCAAGACGAGCAAACAATGCAAAGGGAATAGGCTGAGGCAATGGTCATACACGGAATTTCACTAGGAGAGAATGCTGTAACGCTTGTCACAGAAGAACAAAGATAAACTATCATAAGGGAAGGGGAAAACAATGACTAAATACACTAGGTGAGGGGAGACCCAGGTGCAGCACATTACCCAAGAGTTGATTGCAGAGCATGGATCGATCGCATGCCATTCAAAAGAATGTTTTAAGATGAGAAAACCCAGTAAGGATGAAGAACAAAACAGATGACAAATGAACAACATAAGAAAATAATCAAAACAAAGTCAACAACCATGAAGATGAGCAAAATAATCCCAAAAATGAGGAAAATAGTGAATAAAAAAGGCAATAAGTAAATCAGTAAAATGGAGTGAAAACCTACCATTTTCATTTGAACCCCATTTCCCCCATGAGCTTATTGCAACAAAAGTCATATTCTTACATTTATTTGATCCTCATTATTGGATTATTTGATCATGAAACCCTACCATTGGCATTTGGAATCACATACATATCATTATTAGTTCAATAGTTATTCATGAAAAATAATATTTCCATAATGGTGGTTTTCTTCTGGATCTACAGTAGCTCTATAAATGCTGAAGAAATCTATAGCTTTATTTTCTACCTTACAGTAATTATTTTTCCTCAGCCCTTGTAAGAATAAGCATTCTGGATCAATATATACAGAATATTGTCCATATCTGGATCAACTAAGTAAGTAACTAAAGTTTTATTTATATAGCACCTTTCAAAATAAAATGCACAAAGTGTTTTACAATTAAATGCTAGTAAAATAAAATAACAGTAAAATAACAGTAAAAATAAGATAGTATACATAAAATTGCAAATCAATCATAAAAGAATAAGTAATCCAAATGCAAGTTTTAAAAGATGTGTTTCAGCTGCTTTTTAAAAGAGATCAACGAGTCCACAGATCTCTAGCTCAAAGGGAGAGCGTTCCAGAGTCTGGGGGCCACAGCTGCAAACGCCCCGTCACCTTTCGCTCTCAACGTCGTCTGAAAGTCAATGCCAGGATCTTAACCTGGACTCTGGAGTGGACGGGGAGCCAGTGCAAAGAAATGAAAAGCTGTGTGACATGTGCACTTTTGCAAGTCTATGTCAGCTGCCTCGCAGCCGCGTTCTGGACGAGTTGCAGACAATCCAAGGAGGTTTTACTGAAACAGGTGAACAACGAGTTACAATAATCCAGTCGTGTAGAAATAAATGCATGAATAATGAGTTCTAATTCAGACCGTGACACAATAAAACTCAACTTGGCAATATTTCTGAGATGATAAAAACAAGAACGTTGGCTGGCACACACAGACCAACAACAAGGGCGTAGGCATAATGTCTAAAGAGCAAGAAGAAACTTTCATCAAGTCATCTAATTCGGTCACATCAAATAAAAAAACTGGTAAAAAAATCTTTCTAAAATAACTGGACAAGATGGTCTGGAAAAAGATAATGAAAAAAATGATGAAGGTGAAATATGTGCCCTGACATGGTTGATTTTGTCAACTAAAATTTTTTTTTTAATTCTCACAATCTTAAACTTTGTGATTTGATAGAATTTATTATGGTGTTATCCTACGTTTTTTGCCTATATTTTCTGGGTTTTATTTATGGTGTTACAAAGACAAATGTGGACTTTGACCCCATCTGACAATGGTGAAGAATCCTTTAAAAATCTCCTGGATCCTGATGATGATCCAGTTCACTAACAGAATCGAATCAATTTGCCCCGTGCCATTTCTGACCTACCCTGAAAATTTCATCCAAATTTGTTCAGAACTGTTTGAGTTATGTTGTAATCAAGAAAACAAGCAGATAAATAAACTAACGGCAACAAAAACTTAACCTCCTTGGTGAAAGAAATGAACAAAATAACAAACAAGTTGAAGATCCAGTAAAAAAAAAAAAAAAAAAAAAAGGCAGCATGACCTGTTTTGGAATCTGACCTTACATTCTGGACAGGCAGCCTTAGGCAATGGCACCGTGTGGCAGTAGAGGACATTTGGAAAATGCTGCAGTTGAAATATTTGTGCTTTTTCTACTCTGATAATGAAGCTGATGGCAACGTCACAGACTTGGATCCTCCCTGACAGACAAATACGAGAAGAAAAAGGAAACCTAGAGACACAGGGACACTCATACTGTTCACCATTCTGTCTTTGTGTTGGCATCAGTTTGAGAGATGCACTTACCTGTAGATGCGTGCCAACCTGCCTTCTGTCAACTGCTCAATGTGTGACCATGTGTGTTTGCACATTTCTGTACTGATGGGGCTCAAATGTCCTCACAGGGAGCTGAGATAATATATATATATATATATAAGACTTTGATTTTGTTTGCTGGTCTGCTTTGGTTTTTCTTACCAACTGTTTCCAAGTAAAGAAGAAAAAGCAATACAAAAGTACAAACATAGGAAAACTTTTTTAAGGTGGCAATAAGCTTCAGAAAGAGAAGATACTACAATTGCTCTTGACTGAGCTGTCAAGGTCAACATGTGTACCAAATTTGATGTACCTAGCTTCATTTTTTGAGTTAGAGCATGGACAGAACTCTTATGGCCCTCTGACCTTGACCTTTTATTTCCTAAAACATAGCCATATGTGCTAGCCCTAAGGTCAACCGGTATGCTAAGTTTGTTGTACCTAGCTTCATTTTTTTTCCAAATTAGAGCGCTAATACATGCAACTTTTATGACCTCCATGACCATGACCTTTTTTCCATGAACACGGCTACAGGTGCTAGTCCCATGGTTGACTTATATGACAAGTTTGGTGTGCCTAGATTAATTTGTTTTCAAGTTGACCTTGATCTTTGATCTTTTGTCTCCATAGCATAGCTACAGTCAAAATGGCAATCTGTATACCAAATTTGGTGTACCTAGCTTAATTTGTTTTTAACTTGAAGTATGGATGGACAAAACTTTTTTGACCCTGTGACCTTGACTTTGACCTCATTTTTCCAAAATGCATAGCCATGGGTGCTAGTCTCAAGGTCACCTATTGCCAAGTTTGGTGCACCTGGTTTCATTTTTACAAAGTTAGAGACATTCACAGATAGATGGAACTTTTATGACCCTGTGACCTTGACATTTTTCAGTTCAATTCAATTCAGTTTTATTTGTATAGCACCAATCATAATTGCTGATTATCTCTAAGTGCTTCACAATTTGAGGCCGAGACCTCAAGACTATACAGAGAGTAAACCCAACAGAATCACAAAGAGCAAGCCAAGGGCAACAGGGTGGAGGAAAAACTTCCTTTAACGGAAGAGAAAAACCTCCAGCAGAACCAGCGGCTCAGGGTCGGCGGCCATCTGCCTCGATCGGTTGGGGTTAGTGGACAGAGGAGAGACAAAAGAAAAGAGTAGAGATAGAACAACAAACAACACAGATACTGGGTGACGTCCACAGGCATTGGACTGGTCCAGAACCAGCAAACACACAGGTAGGTCATCAGAAGACCTAGCGACCTAGAGACCTAGGGCAGAGGGAGGAAGCACAAAATCTACAGGGAAGACACCAGTTAGTATCACAGTATTGTAAAATAGAAAATAAGACAATAAGACACGACTGGAGAAGTGAGAGATAAAGAGAGAAAGGAAGATGGAGAGAGAAGAAGTAGAGGAAGAGAGAGAAGAAGAGAGATGGTGGGAGAGGGAGAGAGGAAGGGAAGAGAGGTATAGGAGAGTTAAAAAGGAGATAAGAGAGAAGTTGAAAGCAAAGCCCAGTGCATCACTGCCCCCCTGAAGCCTAGGACTGTGCAGCAGAACTAAGAGATGATTAAGGGTTTTCCTGACCTAGGCTTAACTCTATGCTTTGTCAAAAAGGAAAGTTTTAAACCTAGTTTTAAAGGTACAGAGTGTGTCTGCATCCTACACCCACTTTGGAAGTTCATTCCACAGGAGAGGAGCTTGGTAACTGAAGGCTCTGCCTCCCAGTCTGGTTCTAGAGATTCTAGGAACCACAAGTAGACCTGCACGCTGAGAGCGGAGAGTTCTGATTGGTTTGTAGGGAACAATAAGGTCTTTGATATAGGATGGAACCTTATTGTTCAGGGCATTAGAAGTTAAGAGGAGGATTTTAAAATCAATTCTAAACTTTACAGGCAACCAATGAAGGGAAGCTAGTGTTGTCTCCATAAACATAGCCACAGGTCCTACTCCCAATTTCAACCACTACAAGTGCTACTCCCAAGATCAACCACTACAGGTGCTACTCCCAAGATCAACCACTACAGGTGCTACTCCCAAGGTCAATAACCACAGGTGCTAGTCCCAAGGTCAACCTGTCAAAGTCCCAAGGTCAAAAAAACAGATGGATAGAACTTTTAGGGCCCTATAACCTTTGATTTTTCATCTCCAAAACATAGAGACAGGTGGTAGTCCCAAGTTTAACCTATATGACAAATTTGGTGAACTTAGCTTAATTTGTTTTTAGTTAGTGGGAATGGACAGAACTTTTTTGACCCTGTGAACTTGAACTTTAGCCATGTTTCTTCAAAAGTATAGCAGCAGTTACTGGTCCCAAGGTCAACCTGAATGCCAAGTTTGAGGAACCTTGCCTCATCTGTTTTTGAGTTAGACAGATGGCACCAGGTGGCCTACTCATGCCTCAACTCAGTCATGGGTAAAAGTTGCTGCTCAACTTCTGGAGCTTGTTAATGAACTGAAAAAGGGTGAAAAGAAAATTTTCTACAATCTAGTCTGTGCAAAGATCCTTTAATGTCCAAGCTTTTTAAGTCATGACAGACTATCAAACATGTGATGAAAGGGAGCTCTTTGGAGAACAAGATGTGTAACCATCATCTTCCAGAACATATACAGTTGTAATGTATATTTGGAATACTGTCTGCCCAGCTTAGACTAAAAGCATTCATGGTTATTCTCTGGGTACTTTGAAAGGCAAACCAAGTTAAAGTACATGTTGTATACAGAAATGGATCGAGGGCATCCTGGGTCACTGTGGATATTCAGGCCTTTGGAGTTTTCTTGGGTGACACTGTCAATAATATCACTGTCTGTGGCAACAGTGTGGATGTTGCATTCAGTTATCTTGACTGTGTAATTCTCTATTTTACTGTTTGCGAGGCAGAGGTTAATCATCAATTTGGCCTTCCACATGAGCCAATGAATGTTCTAGAAAAGACTATGTGGTGCTCTTTGTATTAGAGCACAGGGAAGAAGATCTGACTCTTTTGCTCCTTGGTCCTTCTGGTTTTATTGTATTCTTGCAGAGCAAAGATGGACTGCTTGACCAATATGTCATCGCATCTTTAGCTACTGCTGGTTGGACTTTCTGTCAAACAAGACAGTGCTGAAGCAGTTGAGGATGTGAATGCTCACCTACCAAATCCAGGAATGGAAGCTGCACGTCTGTTGGTACTTGGTTTGTTATTTTCCAGTGAATCCTGCTCAAGGTATTCTGTCTGTTCCATATGCCCTGCAGGCCAAGAAATGACCAACAGAAAGGACATTTCAGAATTATACAACAAGGCCTTTTTTCCAGGGAACAAGACATGAGTTAACAACTTAAAGCTGTTCTGCACCAATGGAGGTTGATCAAGTGTTGAAAGTGGGTGCTACCAATTCCTAGAGGTGTCCCAAGTTTGCTTGATTAATTTCAACCCTGTCTACATAAAAGCAGTGTCGAAACACACTGTGTTACCATACCATCATGAGCATTATTTGAAGAGTATGGTACTGCAGGAAGTATTGTGTTGCTAAAACAATTTTATACAAATAAAGATTGATTCAGAAGAATCAGAAGAATCAGCTTTATTTGTCATTGTTAACTTTTCCACCAACAACGAAATGTGTTCCTCCCACCGAGGGGGAGTAGGCCGCAGCGCTCATGGGCGTGCCGCCACTTTTCGCA
>JAQQAE010012507.1:0-13134 GCA_029823295.1 Pseudamia nigra | reverse complement strand
CCGGGCATGTCCCACTGGGAGGAGGCCCTGGGGAAGGCCCAGGACAAGCTGGAGGGACTATGTCTCTCGGCTGGCCTGGGACCGCCTCGGGGTCCCCCCAGAGGAGCTGGAGGATGTAGCCAGGGAGAGGAAAGTCTGGGATTCCCTGCTCAAGCTGCTGCCACCGCGACCCGACCCCACGGATAAGCGGTAGAAGATGGATGGATGGATATAAATGAACCAGAAATAAACAAAATGAACATCAAAAGTATAAAATAATGACCAGATTGATTTTAACATGTGCCCTGTTAAAACATTAAGAGTTTGAACATCTTTCGTGGCTCCAGACACTTTTTTACCTTTGCGTCCAAAATGTTCTTTTAAAAATGTTTCCAACCTCTGGTCTATGGGTATAAGTAATGTTGTCAAATCTAAGTACAATACTCAGGCATTATAGCTAGAAAATGTGCAATCTCTGAAGAGATTGCTGACTCACAATGGCTGAATTTGCTGAAAAAGTTCATGAGGACTGAATGAACATCAAATGATTAAGGGCAGTGGTAGTCACCAGCATTCCGTTTGACTTCTCCATTCATTTGTTATGGGAAAAAAATCTGTGAATAAACCTAAATTATTTAAAAACTACATAATAATTACATTCCACATGAGGCTGAACCATGACCACGTTTCCATTGTAGTAAGTGAATCAAAGGTCAGGCTGCAGTTCCGGATCCTCCCATTAGGGGACAGCACAACCATGCCCCCCAGCCCCCCAGTGAGTCCATGCGTAATAGGAAGTAAATCGAAACTCTTCAATGAATTCACCTTCAGATAAATATTTTGCCTCCTGTTACTGAAGCCTTCTTTTAATCCTCTGGCGTCTCAGCAAAATGAATGGCTCTCTGCACTCCTCGTCCAACGTGGTGGACATCAAGCTGAAGAGAGGACCCGCAGGTGAGACGAGGAGAACTCGGCGGAGAGTTAGCCGACTCTTAGCTAATTTAGCCCAGCAGAAATCACCGTTGTGGAGCTAAAAGCTAATCTGCGATAAATTACCGTAACCTCATCTCACCTTGTTCAGTGCACAGTACAAGCTCAGAGCTTAGCTAGTGAATGCCCTGTTAGTGTTTAACCTCTTAGTTGATTAATAAAACAGCGTTAATTGACTTTGACGCTGTTTTTTTCAGCAATGTTCGGCCTGTCACGCTGACAGCTGCACACACAGTCCTAAATTTAAGCACGAACGCGTCATTTTTATGTAACTTTCTGAAGCTCTGTTGCAGTCAGTTCGTGGCATAATCCCTCATGTACTTTGATCCGTTGAGTTGACACTATCAGCAACTTCTAACCTGGTAAACAGTCATATCTGTGCTTGTCTAATTTCACTCAAGCATCTTGTTTATTTGTTTAGGCTTGGGTTTCAATATTGTTGGAGGCGTGGACCAGCAGTATGTGACGAATGACAATGGAATATATGTGTCCAAAATCAAAGAAGATGGATCAGCAGCACTGGATGGGAGGCTGCAAGAAGGAGATAAGATCCTGGCGGTAATAAACTCTTATCAAGGGAGGGAGGATCTACTGTAGATAATAGTGAATAGAACTAAGCACTTTTCAAGTCCTGTACAAATATGAGGTGCTTGTGGCAGTATCTCAGTGTCAAATATTTCTTACATTTATCTCACAACTTTAGTTCAGATTGCAATTTTTCATCACCTTCTGTCTTGTGAAAACCACATGTTCATTTTGAAAGAATGTGATCAGCTGAAGGATTTACTTTACATTGAAATCAACTGAATTTGTTCAGATGTGTCTTCTAATTTTTAGGGTGTCCTAAAAATACACCCTAAAAGACAGAAGAGCCAAAAACATATTCAAAAAAATACAATACAGTGCATACAACAACACTAACAATTACACAGCTAGACAACTCAGTCATCTACTCCAAACCCCCACTACTAAGTGAGAAATACAAATAGTTAATCATCCATAGATAGAAAGACTGCATCAAATCACAAAAAACAGCCCGCACAATTCATTCATTATATGAAAGCCATTCTTAAAAACTTTTGAAAACAAACATCAATTACAAACCTAAACAAATAGTGTTAAGATCTCAATAAAAAAGGGAGATTATTCTAGTCAAACAGGTGCATTTTCCAGTTTTTAAGTTCATTTCTAACTTCACAAACTTTAAAAACCATTTTTCAATCAGCAGGAAATATGCTGTCACAAGGACAGGCTGATTTAAATATATTTATATCAACTAACTTATAAGTTGATTTTCTTTGTTGATTAATCTGCTCATCATTTTCACTAAATCCTTTGGACCACAAAGTGTTTCACAAAGGCCAAGATGCCATCCTAAAATGTCACCAGTCCAAAGATATTCAGTTCACTGTCACAGAGGAGGAAAGAAACCTCTTAAAATGAATGCAAAAGCATATAATAGTAAAACACTTTCAGCAACCATTTTACTGGAAGACTCCTTTCAGTACTTGTACTTTTAGTACTGTATTTTAACAGTGGGTTATTAGTACTTAACAGATCTGAAAACTTCTGTTGGAGGAAAATCTTCTTGAGGGTTTGATGGAGTCACGTCTTTCATACTGTAGTTTCAACAAAGCACAACAGTCTTTTGAATTAGATATGTGCTTGATTTATTGGACGTTTAAACAAATTACAACCAGCCTTTATATTTATGTATATTTTTCTGTCACCAACACTGTTCTCACAGCCTTGAGCATCCATAAAAAATACATTAGACAAAAAACACACCCATTGTTTTCAATGTTCATGTCTGAAGCACATTTTGCAGAATCAGATGATAAACACTCCCCTGCACCTTCACTGTTTTAATAATGTTTCACTACTTTCTCACTCTCTGATTTCTTCAGATGCTCTCTCGTCCCTACAGTATCATTCAGTTAGATTTTCACAAACTCACTATCAAAAATCCTGTGTTTAGTTGCCATTGCATGTCATTCAATGATTATGGATGAAAATGCATACGTAAGTATATATTGCCACACATCTTTGACCAGTAGATGTGGAGATGACATGCAGTGTATTTGCACTTTACATAAAACACTTCATTTCTAAAGCTTTTCCTCTTTCCACTAAACTTTAGATCCTCATGCCCACAGAGCAAAAGCCAAAACTTTTACCACTCAGTCATCTAGCATTGGTAACATTTAAAATCTTGTCAAAAATCAAGATGCAAACAAATGAGAAGGTCCCATACACATTGGTGATACTGAAGTGTAGCAGTTGTGTTTAAAGTATCTATCCAGTGAGAGAATTTGATAATTATTCAAATTATTTCATTTCATTATGTTTGTGTTGTGTAGATTAATGGAAT
The DNA here is from genome assembly GCA_029823295.1 of Pseudamia nigra. Taxonomy (NCBI): domain Eukaryota; kingdom Metazoa; phylum Chordata; class Actinopteri; order Kurtiformes; family Apogonidae; genus Pseudamia; species Pseudamia nigra. Next base: position 9,794 of record JAQQAE010012507.1, on the reverse strand, counting down.
CACGCTGGAGGATCGAACACATAAAGCTGCAGTGGAGTTGTTCAGGACAGCAGGGGAGGATGTGGAGCTAAGGGTTATGAAAAAGGTAGGAGATTGTAAGGATTGTTGTTTTGAAGAAAATCACTATATACCACTTAACGTAATGATAGTGTGATTATCAAAAACATCAACTTGTCTTCAAAGGTCATAGGGTGAAAAACGGTTGTTGTTTTTCATGTTATGTGCTTTATGCTATTGGTTGAGGGCTCAAACAATAAAATACTTCATCTCCAGTTCACACGTCATCTTTTATTTATGTTTTTTGTAATAGTTGATGTGATTGATTTTTGGCAGCAATTTGGGGAAATTTAATCAACTAATAAAAACAATACAAATATGACACACATCTTCTACCAAAATCCAACTCCTCCCCCACACCACTCTGTCTGTGGATGACAGACCTACTACTCATTTTACAATTAACATTGATCACATCAGACTCTGATGGAATGTTAAAGCCCACTTCAAAGAAAAGATTTTCAGGGAGAAAAAACAATTTGAAGACATTGCCAGAGAGTCTTTGTCAGAGCGTGATGAAGGCTTACGATGCAATAAAGACCTTTCAGTCGGAACTCTCTTTTATCCTCATTATACACGGAAAAGTCTTAACTCTCTGGTGTATTTTCCTTTTCACCATATCATAAAAGACCAGAAATGTATCTGTAATAAATAATTCACTGTCCACATTCATATTTTCCGACAACAGATATTATACCCGAATACTATAAATCCAGAGATGACATTTAGTGTGTGTGTGTGTGTGTGTACAGTGAGTCGTTGCTATGGAAACAATGAACTGAACTGTCTGGTCTCGTCCCAGTCTGAAGCGGCAGATTTTCAGTACGCTGCACACCTATCTTTACAACTATTTCTGAGTTTTCAGTTTGTCTCATCGTGGATCAGGTGTCAATTGGGCTTAGGGTGGAAACGACCTCAGTCTGGCGGACAGTTTGACACTTTTATGTGTTTGATATAATTTGTATTTATGTGTACAGTTTGCTTTAGGGAAATTAAAGTGACTGAATCCATACAGTCAGTTATTCTGTCACAAGTAAACAAAAAGAGTATTACTCAAAATGTGACACCCTTCCTTGATGTTGGTTTGTATATTGTGGAAGATTAACCGATACTGACATGGGCCCCATTTGCACCTGGTATTAAAATGTGATCTGTCAGATATATTCTCAAAATAATGGGTGACATTGCTTTTACACCTGGTATTGATGCATTCTTGCTATGTAGATGTTATCAGAAGTCTGACCTTCACAGCGGGAGCTGCATGTGAGTCATTTAAGCTGCTGGAAAATCATGGTCCATATGTGATCTCTTTGTCCAGATTGCATTTACCTGTACATAGGATCTGGACACCATTTGATCCAGACTGCCTCCAAATTCAATTGATCATCATACATTTACACCTCATCAACATCTGTTTTCTGCCTTATTTGGATACAGACCCCATGTTAATACCAGGCTAATGGACTTATGGAATCTGAGCAGGTGCATTCGTATGTAAATGTAGTAGGTCATACAGGCTTAATGTCATTATTCTGATTTGTCTTGCAGGTGCCTCATCACATGAACGGACCAAGGGGCTCACAACCGGAAAACGAATCATCTGTGTCTTCTCTGGGAATACTGGCAGTTTTAGTAGGAGCTGCCGCTGTCTGTGCGTTCCTTTATATGCGGCATGCTAGAAGGCACTTTTAACTATTGTCTGCGTATTATTTTTAAGAGTAAAAAAAATTGCTGAAGGCCAAAGAAGTGAAGCGGGAACAAACTCTGAACAGTAGACTTATTTTTTGGTTGTTACTGGTTGGTGTCACTGATGAGTTTCCCCATATTCATGTGTATGATATTGATTAATGGTAGCTTTTTGCACCTTTCTATGCAAAAGGATGCTCTTTTTTCAGAGGTAACAGAGGTTACTTTAAATAAATAACTTTGATGGTAAGTAGAGAAAGATGGATGTCATTCCAACTGCAGAGCTGAGCCGGGCTGAGCTCATATGCTAGCAACTTGAGTTTGTATGAGAAAAAATACACTGAAATGTTTGAGTTCAGTGAGACTGACTGGAGGTTCAGGATCCTATTACTAACCAAACTAAACTGAAAGACAGTGTTGTATGGAGTCTGTCGTAGGCCTCTATGTAGCTCCATCGCTGAATAGCAGATGTGTGTGAGGGGTAATGTGAAAGGAAAATGCCATACTTTGACTCTGGCACAGGTCACAATTGACACAACTGGGTTTGATTTTTATTTTGCACTGTTTGTGAGCAGTGTTGTCTTGCTGAGCTGCTAAGATGAAGCTGTAGGATGAAAAATCTGCAGATATAGTGATGAATTCTGTCTAGTAACAGACTCAACCAAGTGCCTTTTCTGTCAAATGATGGTAGTGTTTGTTCCTTTTTGTGACCAAAATGAAAATCAACCCTCTATGGCACCTAACACATTAAAGGATCTATCAGTTTTCTTGTCAACAAATCCCACTGAACGTCTCTTTTCAATTTGTTGACTATGAAAGTAAATATCAGCAAATTTGTTCTTTAAAACAGATTCCACTTGTTTTGAGTCACCAGATTTAAAAGGGTTATTGTAAAGGGTCACTCAGGGTGATTTATTGATTCTGTATTCCACAATCAGCTTCGTGAATAGAAAGGGATCAGTCACCGCTCAAGGCTCTGAGAGGTGCTGACATGTTTGTCATTTTCACATTATTCTAATTTTGCTAGTGCTTCTAGTTAAGTTTCATGCTAAATTATTGGTATTTGAGGAGCATTTATGCAATCTGGAGTAAGCTGTAATTCTGAAAACAGTTTTTTTTTTTTTTGTAAAGCACTAACATGTTGAAGCTGAAAAGCAGCTGTGAGTCAATCCACATAGAGGGAACAGAAATATATTATTTACTGTTTGCACTAGCCACAATCATGGATATTCTCATATCATTGCAGTTGAATATTTGACTAGTGTGCCCTGGGATGTATTTGTATTGTTTCACTGCAGCATATCTGAAGTTTAATTTCTGATTGTTGTGGACTGTAAATATGATTTCATGCCACTCTGCTGAGTGGGATTGTGAATACTTGCAGAATGCCAGAAAATGGAACAAAGCACTAATAAATGATTGAAAAAATATTCAGGCATATCGTAAAAGGTATCTTGAATTCACTTTGTTTGAAATGCCATAAATATCCCCAAACTGCAGCACTAAGATGCATTGTAACATTTCATTTACATGTCAGTTCAAGTATTTGGTCTTCAGCTAATATTCCTCTCCCAAAGCACAAGGTAAGTGTTATTATCCAACCAAAAGAACTCAACCCACATTTAGGGCATATTGTTGAAAACATTCATCATGTCCTCATAATCCAGCATTAGAAAATAAATGCATCTCACTTTTGCCAGTCTCTTAACAGACACTATGAGCTGACACATACTGTATCGTACACATCTTGAGGTCACAGATTAGTGTGACCTCCAGATGAACGCGAAAGTGTTTGTAAGTGTTAAATACAGTGAAGACTTTTTTGTACCAGCAGGAGGGAAACAAAGTTAGAAATGACGGAATTAAAAACTTAATTGGACAGTGAAGATGGCTCAAAACCGCATGTGATCTACATGAGTATAAGATACTGAAAGTTGCACATTATAAGTTATACAGGTGCGTCTCAATAAATTACAATATCATGGAAAAGTTTAATATTTTCTGTCATTTCTGAAAGTGAAAATTGTATGTAATTCTAGACTCAGTAAAATGTTTCAAGCACTTCTGGATTTTAGTTTTGATAATTATTTCACACAGGAAAATAGGAAAACACGAACCTCCACATATTTTAATATTTCATTCAAGTTTGAGTAAATCACTTACATTTGTGGTATTTATACTGCATTGTCAGTACACGCAACTGCAAACATCAAGAATACTAGTGAAGTGACATTTGTCATGGACATCATTCACAAGGTGACACATCAGATCATTAGTGACGGGGATGTCTGTTCACAGAGCAGTGGATCAAAACAGATTCATGGACAGTCGACTGAAGGACACAGTGGAAGGAAAAAATGAACAAATAACATGGATGAGCTCAACCTGGAGAAAAATGACCATTCAAGAACCTGTGAAGCTTCACAAGGAGTGGACTGAAGATGGAGTCAGAACCTCAGGAGACACCACACAGACACAGTGCCCATGAAAATGACTAGTGTCCAGTCACTCCTGAACCAGAGACGACGTCAGAAACGTCTTCTCTGGACTGAGGAGAAGAAGAACTGGAGTGTGGCTCGGATGTACGAAGTCCTCTTTACAGATAACAGTACATTTTGCATTTCATTTGTAAATCCGGGTCCCACAGTTTGGAGGGAGTAAAGACACACTGAAACCAAGTGTCTTGAAGTCCAGTGTGAAATGTCCGCAGTCAGTGATGACCTGCACTTCCAAATGAAATGCAAAATGTATTGTTGTCCATGCTCAAAAATAAAAAACTAAACAAGTGAAAGAAATGGAACATGTAACAAAATTAACTTAAAATGAGTAACAGTCCATCAAAATAAGCACTAAATCAAAATCCAAAAATCAACATAAATGAACAGAATAATTGAGAAAATGAAAATAAACCCACACTCAATAACCATTACTTATGCAAAGCAGGATTTTTAGACACAAAAAACAGCATATAATCTAAAGTTGTGTTTTATTCGGGGGACAAATGCACTTTTTACAAATATTGAGGGGGACAAATCCCTTCTGAAATCTATGTTTCTGATTGGTTGTAGCTTGTAATGTTTTAAAATTTAGAATTCTGCTTGCCTGTGTGGGTGGGATTAATACATTTAGACTGGCAATGATTGGTTATGACTTTGTGACGTCACAAATCACCAAAATTCAAAAACGGCTTGTTTTTCCTGTCCATCTTGTGTGAATTTCTCAGGACTGACAAATTCAGTTTTTATTTTACTTCAGAGAGTTCCTATCAATTTGTGGTTTTGAGGTTTATATGAACTTCCTATAAACCTCAAAACCACAAATTGATGGATTTTCACAATATGAGACCTTTAAGAAAAACACCAACCATCTAATAAATTCCTGCTAAAGTGAAGAAAAGTCGCTGAAACAAGCAAAACCATGTGCATTTTGATGAAAACAGATCGTAAATGAAGTACATTTTCTGAAATGTGCTCAAACTGCTGTTGAGAGCGATTTAAAGCAAAGAGAGGACAGATGAGCACATACTGTATCTGCAGGCACTTGGTTTGTAAAAGTGGTGAAGCGTCGTGTTTGGTCAGAGAATGTGCTCCTCCACCCACAGCAGCCGCTCTGGCTCCATCAGCTGTTGGAGGATGTTGCTGGAGGCAGATATGATGTAATCTAAAGCTTCAGTCCCAACCGGAGACACGGAAGACAACACACACACACACACCGGCTGCTGTGCGTCTTTCTTCACGGATTCATCTGAACCTCTCCATCGGCTCGGTTCTGGTCAGTTCCGTCATGTGGCAGAGGTTTGAACCGATGATCAGCCTCCTTCCCCGGTCCACAGGATGCTGGATGCAGGCCAGCGGTAGAAGCAGCACCGGCCGGGGATGCTGCCGCTGCTGAACTAGTCTCCATCAGCTGTGATTACGCACCGTGGCTCTAGCGTCCTGCTCTCCCACAGCTGCTGCTCCGTCCTCCGGGTGAATATGGCCCGCGCCCCGCCTGCGTCGTCCACATCGGTCCGCCTATGCTGCCGCCTTTCCGCTCCTGATGACAGGAGGGCGCCTGCTTCACATTTCATCACTTGTAGGCCCTGGATGTCCGCTGTGGATCATGTTATCACCTCAGATGCGTCTCATCTGATATTTTGAGCCGCTGTAGCTGCTTTCGTTTCGCGAACCTGCTCCTGCCAACATCGATTTCACATACAGTATTTTTAGAGCCGGGAGACGAGCCGCGTCCACTCGTACTGCTTCTGCTGCTCCATTTCGCTTCGCCCTGCTGGGATTTCGGTTTGCTGCTTTCTGGATAATGACTCTGTAACGTCTCGCTCAGCTCCAGTCGCCCTGTTCTTCGGACATTTCTCTGCAGAGCTGTGTCCATGCGGGAGACATGAGCAGCCTCCCTCCCTCCAGCAGAAGCCGGAGTGTGGCCCTGTGACTGCACAGGGTGTGGAGGTCTGAACCTGAACGCGGAGGCTGGCACGGTGCATTTACAGCTCAGGTTTAAACCATGGCCAATGAACCTGTCATCCTTAATGTGTATGATATGGTAAGGAGTCACCGAACGGCACTACACTCACTATTGTCTTCTGCTGGTGGTTGATGTCTGGTATGAAACTTTGACCCTCTATAGTCGCTTTATTCAGTGTGTTAAAGGTCTCATACTGTCAGTTCTGTATAATCCAAGCAGGATTTTTTGTAAACTGATAACAAAAGTGAGAACCTATCAGCACTATGCACAACCCTGTATTTAAAATGTACGTTGAAATTTTAGAACATCACATTTTTTAACTAGGCATAGTCAAGTTAAAATTACCCAAGTTCCCTTTGAGTGGCCTTTTGTTCACAAAGCTGACCTCCAAACGTAGATTATACTGTTTATTGCTGTCATGTGTCAGAATATCAGTATGTTCCATTTACACTGCAGATAGGAACTGTGGATGCTCACAGGAATATCTGCTCTTTCAGACAACATCCAAACATCATGTACTCTACCTGATGACAACGCTCTATTTGGTCATTTTCACATCCAAACAGCCTAGTAACATGTCTCACTGGTAAAAGTTGAACAGTGAGTATAGCTGATTTAATGTGAAACTAATAAAACAGTTGATGTGGGTAGCGCCGTTATTGAATGGTTATGTCAGGGTTGGTAGGGTCAGTCTCACATTCTGAGTTTGAAGTTGAATTTCTCATACCCTGATTTCCAAGTACAACCAGAATACACCGCATGAGCTCAGGTTCCTTCAGCCAATTAGAGAGTGTTCTCATGAAAAGTGGGCGGATACAATACTTGGCCGTAAACTCAGAATGTGTGCTTTGTTGTAAAAAGGCCTTTGGGGCGCTGAATAAAATCAAATGATCCCTGTTTGTTTTGTCAACACCTTTACAAAAGTCATTAATATATGTTAAGAACATGTACAGATATAGATTTATGTGTGAAGACAGAGGACCTTTAAGAGTTCAGTTTTCACATATTTTATTGTTGCCACTACATCTGTTCATGAATCTGCCAAAACATTATGTTCACAAAAACGTTCTTACTAGGTGGGGTACAGTATGGCAACTACAACAATAATAAACACCCATTTTCAAAAATACTAATGTACATGTTGCGTGGTGTGTGTCATCCAGTGGTGAAATGTAACTGAGTACATTCACTCCAGAAAGTATAAATTTGAAGTACTGTACTTGTATTTTACAAATACTGCTAGTACTGCTCCACTTTATCTCACAGGCAAATTAGTCCAATGTGTTTCTTTTTCTTACATTTCTCACCAGTAACTTTGGTTACTAGTTATCGTCCAGATTCATATTATTAAATTATGAAGTACTTTATTAGATTAAGCTACTCAGCAGTATATACAGTAATTAAAATGAGCCTCACCATTAGCAGCTGTGGCATAAAGATGAATACATTGCTGCATTCATAATATTCCACTAATGAAGCATGTGTTATGCCAATACTTACAGTAGCTTTTAATGCAGAGGTTTTAACTGCAATACTCAAAGTATTTTCATACCTTTGTTTTTTATTCATACCTGTGTATTTCTTTCTGATATGTCACTGCATTACTGGAGTGTTTGGATTTACAGGTGACTTGTTAGGAATCTGCCAGCATTAAAAGGTGGATTATGAAGTAGTCAGAGTATCCAGTGAATTCATGGTATGGAGATGAAAAAAAAAACAGACTCATACTGTGACCTGAGGCCTGTGAAACTGGAGCCTCACTCCCTCACTGACCTCTGTGTCTGCAGCTCACATGATGCACACTCACACATTTACACACTTAAACCCCCACACGCCGCAAAAGACAACGGCCCTCATTCAGCCCAGTTTCTGAGCAGTGTCCCTTCTGAATATTATGCAACGTGTTGCCGTAAAATCCTACAAATTCAGCCCATGTACAGAACAAGGGACTAGTAGCAGCGTATATTTATAGACGATCAGCTGAAAGCAATGTGTAGCTCCACTAAAGTGAAAGAAACAGAAACCTTTATCACCAAGTATCTTTTAGCTGGTAGTTTAGTTTAGGTGCTTTAAATTCATACAAAACAATAAAAGACTACTATAACATGAATCAGCTACTCATTGAGAAACTGGATACATATAAAACAACGTGTATATTTTCAAAATGTGTTTTTGTATTCAAAGCAGTCCCATTCATTCACACACACTGAGTTAAATACTGTTTTGGGTTCACAGCTCTCTCTGCATCTTTAAATACTCTAAGAAATAAGGTGTGTCCAAAAGTGGCATCTGCTTCAACAGCTGATTAAATTCTAGTGTCTCTGCAGTGACAGGTCTAACAGGTCATGGTGTCTGTTAAGAGCGAGATAGAAATCACGATGGAGGTGACAGTGAGCCTTAACTACTTCTTGGAGAAACACAACAGCACCAGGATGCAGCAGGATGAGAGTGCTTCATGTGAAGTGGGATGATGATAAATCAATCATCTTCAATGTGAAATCAATGTGCTGGCTGGATGCGTGTAGTGGTGCATGCTGTATCTGCATCAGCAGGAGGTTGTAGCAGAGACTGCATGGATCGCTGCAGCATTGATAGCTCACTGCAAGCTTCCACAAAAATGAGAGTGTGTCAGGGAAGAATGATCTATTAGCTTTAAGTGATTTAAAAAGCTCCGCTAATGCCTGAAGAATCTGTTGTTGGTGCACTCAGTGTTATTTTACAGAGGAATTTGTCCTTGGACATTATTTTCTTCCAGGAAACTGCAAGAGTGTAAAGATTTCTGAGTGCTGTTGATGTGACATGGCTGAGACTAAATAGCCCATAGAGCAGAGGTCAGCACAGAAACATGAGACGACTGTGTTGACACAAAGGTAAAGTAGTGGCAATGTTTTTATTGTCTCACTCGAGCCCGGAAACATGTTCTATTATTAATAGAGGACAGCTGGGCAGCGCGGATCTCTCCTCACAGATTTCCTCTGGGGTGTCTGGGAGACTGGAAGCATTAGTGGGAGTGGGGTTGAGAGTGGTGGTCCTGCATGAATTATGACCCGATTGTCTGCAGAGCAGGGGGGCAGAAGAGCTCAGGGATCCACTGTTTGCAATTATGATGCATCAACTTTAGCCTACACAGCAGATGGATCAGAGGCTCGGTGTGTGATTGACTTAAACCTACTACTGTATGTGTTTCCTTTGTTTTTCTGCTCTGCTAAACCATACCATCAACATACAGTACAGTCTAAATCCCAGCTAAATGAATGTTTGCTGTGAAATATAGCTTAACGTGTTTTATTTCTTAATTTCAGAGCAGAAAAGCATGTGTACAGTATAATGACACCACATTACATTGCCCACAATAGCAACTATACAGTGATTCTGTGATACTTGATACATCACACTGTCTGTGTAACTAAAGAAGAACAAAAACCCATGAAAAGACAAAAAGCCAGAATTATGAGTTAAATGTGGTGTCATTTTCCCCAAATTTGGCAGTAGGAAACCATCCATCCATCCATCCATCTTCTACCGCTTATCCGTGGGGTCGGGTCGCGGGGGCAGCAGCTTGAACAGGGAATCCCAGACTTCCCTCTCCC
>JAQQAE010012506.1:0-13134 GCA_029823295.1 Pseudamia nigra | reverse complement strand
CAGAATATTCTATTACTGTTAATCCCACTATGAATATTAAAATACGCCAAACCATTTGTCCTGTATCATAGCTACATTTATGCAGCAAAAACAAACAAAAAAAATGTGTGAAAATCAGTTTAATATTAAGAGTTACGATGGATTAAATGTGCTGCCAAACAGCGCTGAGTGGAGCGGGTGACTAGTCCAAGATGGCGGCCGCATTTCTTACGGCACAGCAACCAATGCAGCGTCTATCTTTATTATGTCTATGCTTGTAACACCATGAATACCAACCAGAAAATTTAGCCCGAAAACAGAGGATAACACTATAATAGACTCTATCAAACCACAAAGTTTGATCCAGATATTGACAATATTCTGGATATAGTGATCCAGAATATTTATACCTACAGGGGTTGAGGAAAAAAGCCAGTGTAAGGCAGCAAATAAACCTACAGACATGAAACTGACACCAAACTGTTAGATTTAATGTATCTTCAATATTCACATAACTAGATCCAGAAGAAAACCGGCATTATAGAAGTATGAACATTTGTGAAAAATTATTGAATTAAAAATAATATAGCATTCAAACTGACAATTTGTATAACTTCGTTTGTTTTTATTGTTGTATCCCACTATAAAAATCAACTGAGCTGCCTCTGCAGAAGTGCTTTCTAGTTTTCATTATTTTCTACATTTGTACATTAACACCAGAGACCTAACTGTGACAGAACATGTATGGAATTATGTAGTAAGAAAAAAAAGTGTTAAACAACCCAGAACATGTTTTATATTTTGGATTGTCCAAAATGGCCACAACCACCAAACACTATCAGAGGTGTTGTAAAGTGTCATTTTCTGAGGCTGGTAATTGTAATAAATGTCTCCTCTGCAGCAGAGGTAGCTCTGGGTCTGCTTTTCCTGGGACGTCCCTCATGAGACCCAGTTATATCACAGTGTTTGATGGTTTACGTGATGGTCAAAGTTGTTGTAGACCTTCATTTCTTAAAGTCAAATCGACTGCTTGTTTTATGACCCAAATAAATTTTCCCACAGCCCACCTGTGGGTCCTGACCCAGTGCTTTGGAATATCTGGTCTAAAACACTTTAAGAAGACAAGAAATTGTGCAAATTCACTCACCTGTGACTTGAAAAACCATTCCAGCTGACTTCCTGATGAATCTGATGACAGAATGCCACGAGTGTCCAAAGCTGTCATCAAAACTAAATGTGGCAGCTTTGGACTATCTAATGATAGTAAACATATTCTGATTGTTTGACATAATTCCATATGTGTCTTTTCACAGTATGGCTATCTTTAATGAGATGGGCAATACCCAAGTACATTTACTCAGTTACATGTACTTGAGCAACATTTTCTAAGAGTAGTTGTTTTACAGATTTTTTTTTACATTTATGGTGGAAAAACAAAAAAGTGACAAAACCCAAAAAAAGAAAACATGAAGAAAACATCCAACAAATGAGCACAAAATGAACAAAAGAATCAAGTTCAGCAATAAAAAAGGAACAAATTAAACAAAAATCAACAAAATAATCACCAAAAACATTTCAAAATGAACAAAATACACACAAAATAAGCCAAAAAAGAGGAAGAGTGCAAATATATTAATATAAATGTTCAAAATTAATAAAGTGAAGGAAAAAAGCTAGCAAAAATATCAACCAAATTGAGAAATATAATCAAAAATAATATACCTGAGCAAAAATCAACAAAATGCACAAGAAAATGAACAAGAATGAAGGAAAAAATTAAGTAAAAGAATGTACAATGTAATAAACACAATTGGGAAAAAATCAACAAAGAAATTAGCAAACATGGTCAAAATAAGAAAGTAAATGGACAAGAAAAATCAAAATAACCAATAAAATTGAACAAAAATCAAAAATATACCAATTCTACATCATGAAGTTGCTCACTAAAGTAGCTTTTTATGATAAACTATACTCTCACTCAAGTACTTATTTTGAGTACTTCAACTTGAATCCTTAGAATTATAAAGTAACAGTACTTTTACTTCAGTACTGTTTCTGTTTAATCTACTGTACCCCCCTGTGGATCTGCATTCATTTCATAATACTCTTTGAAAATGGAAAATGCACTGGGACTTTTACCAGCTGGAATTAGTTTGATGCTGCCCGGTTCCTGTGAGGACACTTATGCACTCAGATTAGCAAGTGTAAGTCCAGGAGGCTTCAAATTGAGACGCAGCGACTATGTCCTCTGTTCCAAAATGGAAACACCCAAGCACCATGCCTAGCTACACCCTCCTTTGACAACAAACTACCCTCACAATGGGCACTTTCTTTGGATGAAAGAGCAGGCAGGGCTGTTTTGCGGTGTCGGAGGGGGTTAAGGGGTAAGAGCAGGACAAGGGGATGACAGTGCTCTTCTGAGTATCTGTCATTTTTTGGAGTGGAGCGGGAGGGCACCGTGGAGGGACAGAGCGAAGGCCTGTGCGAGCGACACTTTGAATGCAGATTATGTTACACTGTACACGGCTCCCCCGGAGTTCAGAGAGAGTCGGCTCATTTATTTTGTGGATATTATGAATGTCGGGTTTGTTTTCAGGTCGAGACGAGCACGGATGTTTTCGCTTATGTCTCCACACAGCGGGGCAGAGAGGGGGCCTTTTATTTTGGTCATATGGAAACCGTGGGATTAAACAGAGTAATGTAAAGCCTGCTACAGTGGAAGTATTTACACTCGCGGAAACAGTTTACAACCCAGGTCAGCGACCTTTAATATCGAAGGAGCCGCTTTTGGACAGAAAGTTTAAAAAAAATCTGTATGGAGTTGCAAAACTGCTACTCCAGACAAATTTTAGCTACAGTATGTGAATCTCAATAATACACATTTAGTTTAAATGGCATGAAAGCAGCAATACTAATAGGTTTAATAAAGTGTTCTCTGAGTTTTTTGGTTCCAGATGCAAAAAAAGAATGCGATCTTCTATGATACTATGATAAATACGAAGGAATGCTGAGGTTATTTTTTCCATATTGCACAAGCTGGTGTTCACATTGAATCAAAATGAATGAAATAACCATTAAATGAATAAAATGAACTAAATAATAGACAATATGAACACAGCCAAACAATATACACAACAGAACTTAACAAAATAACATAAATGGCCAGAAAATGAGCAAAATATTAAAGACAATGAGTAAAAATAATCATGAAGATGAACAGAAATGGACTAAATAATTGAGAAAATAGAGAGAAATTAGAAAAAATTAAAAAGAAAACAAAAAACACAAAGAAAATGAAGATAAAGTAGGTACAAAGAGCAAGAAAAAAATCAAGAAAATGAGTCAAACAAGATAAACAAAGTTTATAAAAATGACCAAAAAATTAACTACATCTTCAAGAAAATGCCATGAAATACAGCTATGTAATAACATAACATAAATATACAAACTACAACAACATAAAACCCCATCCATCCATTTTCTGCTGCTTATCCGTGGGGTCGGGTCATGGGGGCAGCAGCTTGAGCAGGGAAGCCCAGACTTCCCTCTCCCAGGCCACTTCATCCAGCTCTTCTGCAGGGACCCCGAGGCATTCCCAGGCCAGCTGAGAGACAGAGTCCCTCCAGCTTGTGCAGGGCCTTCCCCGGGGTCTCCTCCCAGTGATGCATGCCCTGAACAACTCCCAACAGAGCCGTCCAGGAGGCTTGTATCCTGATCTTGTTCTTTCGGTCATGACCCAAAGTTCATCACCATAGGTGAGGGTAGGAACGTACGTGGATTGACCAGTAAATCGAGAGCTTTGCCTTTTGGCTCAGCTCCTTCTTCACCATGACAGACCGATGGAGAGTCCGCATCACTGCAGATGCCACACCTGTTGATCTCCCGCTCCATCCTCTCCTCACTCATGAACAAGAACCCAAGATACTTTATGTATGTATGTTTATTTATGATGTTTATTGGGGATCACTGAGAACAAATAGTTGATTTTGGGCAAAACAATATTTCTAATTGTGGTGACTCTTCCCATGAGTGACACAGGTACAGTTTTCCGTGTGAGATCTATCATTTTTGGTGTAAGACTATGGTTTAATCACACCAAATCCGAGAGCCTGGCAGAAAAAATTACTCCTACTGTATATATTTGATGTTACCTGGCTGTAGTGAAGTGGAGGATACTTTGAAAATGACAGCTCAGAGCCAGACTTTTTGATTTTAATGATATAGATGAGAACTCATCTATAAGATTGAAGAATCCCCAAGAAAAATTTGTACATCATCAGCATAAAGGCTTATCTTATGGTCTGTATTTTCAGTTTGAATACCTTGTAAGATCAACATTTTGCCCAATTGCAGCTGTTATTGCCTCAATAAAGATAACAAAGTTGGGGAGATAGCGAGCAGCCTGTCTGGTGCCCTCCTGCAGAGTGAAACACAGGAAGGTCATTTGTCCTGACACATGCATTTAGACAGCTCTATAGTGTTTTGAGCCAATCTATCAAGCATGAGCCAAATCTGATGTTTGTGAAAAACTGCAAAGATGATTTATTTTATTTTATTTTATTTCTAGCCTAAAATGGCTCTTTAGGTAGGAAACATTGCCAACCCCAGGTCTAGGAGTATTATTTTCCAAGTATCTAGAATCTGGATTAAAACCTGTTTGGTCAGGATTTATTATGAATGGAGGTACTTTTTTCTGATCTCCTAGTGAGGGCTTTGGAGATCATATTAAGGTTGACATCTATGAGTGAAATTTGGCAGTAGCTCAATTTGGGTTGTGGATTCTGATTTAAGATGCAGGCTAATGTCGGCAGAATTCATGGTTGAGGACAGTTTGTGATTGTTCCGAATCTGAGCCACCAGTCTGATCAATGTACGTGCTAAAGTAGGCCAAAATTCTTTGTGAAATTCTACTAAAAAAAACATCTGGACCTGGGGCTTTTTCTCTGGAGCTTTGTGGATTTCAGACATGAATCCCCCCCTGTCGCCTTTGTCTTGCTCTCGGTGGTTCTGTTGGGTTTGCTCTCTGTATAGTCATGAGGTCTTGGCCTTGAATTGTGAAGAGAGATAGAGATAATCTGCGATTATGATTGGCACTATCCAAATAAAGATTGAATTGAATTGAATTGAAAAATTGAATTCAGTGAATCCAGAGCTGTGAATCTGTTTGGCATTTAAATTTGGTAAGTGAACAAAAGTGAACAAAATACACCACAAATTGCACAATGAATAAAATTATTAACAAAAATGAAGAAAGTAAAATAAAACATGAACAAAATAACACAAAAATGAGCAAAAATGTCCAAAATATTCAAGAAAGTGAACAAAATAAACCATAACAGAAGAAAAATGAATAAAATAAGCCAGAAAATAAGCAGAGAGTAAAAGCATAGTCGAGAAAATGAACTCAAATGAACAAATTAATAAAGGAAATGAGCAGAAATGGAAAAAATTAACCAAGAAAGTCAGCAAAAATGTACAAAATCAACCACAACATGAAAAAAATGAAAAACAATGAGCAGAATCGAACAAAATGGTTCAAAGAAAGAAATGAAAGTGAACAAAATAAACCGAAACATGAAAAAAATAATGATATGAGCAGTAGTCTTCAAAACAGTAAAAAAAAAACAAGCAAAACAATGGACAGAAACAAACAAAATAAACCTCAAAATGAAAAACAAAGAACAAAATAATCAGAAAGATGTGCAGAATGAGCACCAGAAAGCGAGAAAACACTAAACAGTGAGACTAACAGTGACGTACTAGGGTTTTACATTTTACTAATATTCAGTAAAATGACATCTACACCTATGAAAATACGAGTATATTAGAGATGTGTATAGAGATTTATATAGAGCGGTTGATTGGTTTGGTCCCTTTCATGTAGTAATCATAAGCTAACCCCTGGATAAACTAGTCAGTGTACACAGTTAAACATGATGGACACAAATCTGGAAATTATAGAGGGGCTAAAAGCTTTCTTCGCTGGCTAAAAAACCTGGAGGTCAGCCATAATAACCCGGAGCAGACTGTGTCTGATGAGGGAAGAAGATAAAGCCTCACATGGCAAAAAGGACGCCTGGGCCAACACAACACCAACATTATTGGCCCTTCTTCCCTCTCTCCCTCTCCCTCTGCGAAACAATGTCTGTATTCAGGGCTTTTTACAGCAATATTGGTCACATATGAGCAAGAGCGGGAGGCATTCCACGCAGCGAGGGCATTTTTCCACAAGCGGCATCGCGGAAAATCAAAAGCCGGGATTTATCGGAGAGATACGGTCACATTCCTCAGCGTCTGTGTGTGTTGTTTTAAAGTACAGGCAGTGGGGAAGGCAGGGAGGCCAGCTTGTTGGTTTTGCGCTGATGGTGCATATTAAATATTTTTAGAATGACTACTTAGATTTAGTGGGCCCACGGAGGGGTTTGATCACTTTAGCGCAGCGGCTATTTTAATAAACTAAGCAAACACGAGCGGGACAGACCACCCTTTGTGTGTGCGACACGGCGGTTGTGAAAAATGTTTAATAATAACTCGTACGGCACACTGGGAAAAGAAAAGTGTGTGAGTGTTCTGGGCGTGTGTGTGCTCGTGTGGGAAAGTGGCGTCCCCCTGTTTTCACCATAATCCTTGACATTTGCCTACAAGGAGATTTTTTTTTTTGGTAGTATAATCTTATTTTCCATCCCAGTGTGACTTCCTCTCCGTACAGTATTCTTAATTAAACTGGCCCTGACCGTATCGCTTTTATGATTCCATTTCCCACAATCATGATGCCTTGATGCCTTGTTAACTCTTTATGCTTAGATTGAGGCACTGATGGCATTTTAATATGGAAAAGCTACCAGTACATAGTTTAAAGGTTAAATTTAACAGTTTGCACATATTCAACACGTGGAAACACTTCAGATTTTCAGTTAATTGGCCATTTTAAAAATGCAGATTTGTTCAAAAACACTGTGATTTTTAACAGTTGAAGTGGAAAAGTGACTTTTACCTCCATGCTTTGCTTGGCAGAGGTTATGTTTTCACCGGTGTTGCATTGTCTGTCTGTTTGCTTGTTTGTTGGCAAAATAACTTAAAAAGTTCTGGTCGGATTTTGATGAAATTTTCAGGAAATGTCTGAAATGGAATGAAGAGGAAGTGATTGGTGCTCATCCAAATCAACATCTCAGCACATGGTGGGTTTTTTGCGCTGACCACTCAGAGAATCAGAGGCGCTGCCCATTTCAATGCTCAGTCATCACTGCTCACTTGCCGACCAATCAAAATCGAGAAGGGGACATAACGCTAAAGTTCTCTGCACTATGATGGAGGACAAACCATGGGAGAGACTGACTGACAACTTGGTTTATGATCTAACACTGAAGGATGTCCATGGTTTTATGAAGTATGTGAACGTCCAGAACATCCATTACTGTGTGAAAAGGACATTTTTACGTGGCCCCGTGATGCAGCCACAGACGTACATCCAATTCATCCATGACGCTGTGACTACATGTGTAAGAATGTACACAGTGAACTTAAAAGTGCAGCATGTGGCAAGATGTCATTAAATTCAAGCCCCCCCCACACTCACCTTACTAATGCAGACACTGTCTCCGTGCATGTCTGAAAGAAATCAGAAGATATCGACACATACTCTTCATTTTGATAAACTGACTGCAGATTTCAATTTTAATCCACCATATACTCGCCTGAAAATATCTTACACAAACTATTTTGTCAACTAAATATAGTAGTATTTCAACATGTGGACCTTTTGCAGCACTAAAACCTTTCCTGTGCACACGGGACCTAATAATGTCATACTAGCGTGTCGACCGATGGGAATCCATGGATTCTAGAAAGTGGGGGAGCTGCCTTCTTTTAAACATTGGTTAAAAGATTACTATAAATTTCTGTAAAGATTTTTGACTGACATTAAAGAGACAAGGTTTTGTGAATGAAATCACATGTTTGGTGCTACACAACTTTATTATTTAGTCTGACAGAGAAAACATCCCTTGTTGTGTGTCATACTGTACATAGACTGTACATATAACTGGACAAAGTGACTGTGACGTCACCCATTAGTTTCTGAAGGGCCGTTTTGAGGCCAGTTGGTTTGTCACTTCCTGAATGTTGGAGCGTTCGTGCCAGGGGACTCATGGGAAGCTAATACTGTATTAGCTGCTAGCTTACTGATGCAGTAAAACTTCACTACGCAGTGTCAAACAAAGTCATATTATGGTGGTGTTATTGTAAACACTTACCCACAGCTGCAGTCGAGTGTTTCTCGTGTACAGTGGATCTCAAAAGTCTACACAACCCTGTTCAAATGCCAAGTTTTTGTGATGTAAAAAGTTGACCCCAAGATAAATAATTTTACAACTTTTTCCACCTTTAATGTGACCCATAACCTGTACAATGCAATTGAAAGACAAACTGAAACCTTTTAAAGGGAAAAAATAAAAAACTTAACGTGGTTGCATAAATATGCACACCCTTAAAGTAATACTTTGTTGAGGCACCTTTTGGCTTTTATTACAGCACTCAGTCTTTTGGGGTATGAGTCTATGAGTGTGGCACATCTTGATGTGGCAATATTTGCCCACTCTTCTTTGCAAAACTGTTCCAAATCTGCAAGGGCATCTCCTGTGCACGGGCCTCTTCAGATCACTCCACAGATGTTCCTTCGGATTCAGGTCTGGAGTCTGGCTGGGCCATTCCAAAACCTCAGTCTTATTCTGGTGAAGCCATTCTTTTGCTGATTTGGATGTGTGCTCCAGGTTATTGTTGTTCTGAAAGTTCCTCTTCATCTTGAGCTTTCTAACAGAAGCCCGAAGGTTTTGTGCCAACACTGACTGGTATTTGGAATTGTTCATAATTCCCTCCACTCTGACTAAGACCCCAGTTCCAGCTGAAGAAAAACATCCCCAAAGAATGATGCTGCCACCACCATGATTCACTTTAGGTCTGGTGTTCTTTTGGTAATGAGCAGTGTTGTTTTCATGCCAAGTATACCTTTTGGAATTATGGCCAAAATGTTCAACCTTGGCTTCATTGGACCATAGCACATTTTCCCACATGCGTTTGGGAGATTTCAAACGTCATTTTTAAAATGAAGCCGGGCTTGGATGTTTTTCTTGGTAAGATAAAGCTTCCGTCTTGCCACCCTACCGCATATCCCAGACATATGAAGAAGACGGGAGATTGTTGTCACATGTATTACACAGCCACTAGTTGCCAGAAATTTCTGCAGCTCCTTCAGTGTTGCTGTCGGCCTCAGACCAGTTTTCTTCTTGTCTTATCAGTTTTGGACGGACGTCCTGTTCTTGGTAATGTCCCTCCTGTGCCATATTTTCTCCACTTGATGATGACTGTCTTCACTGTGTTCCATGGTATATTTAATTCCTTGGAAATTCTTTTGTACCCTTCACCTGACTCATATCTTTGAACAATGAGACATCGTTGATGCTTTGGAAGCTATCTGCATACTATTCACTTAGTATTTTCAGATAGAAGTCCAATGTAACTCTGTGGGAAAAAAGCTTTTTGGATCCAGACAATCAGTTTCCCAGTGGCTAAGCGGTGGTATTACAACTTAAAGTTACTTCTGCATTGGCCTCACTGAACAGCCCCGGTTGTTGTCCCTTGGTGTCATACAGCTGTACCATTTAGGGTAACAGACAGTAAGTGACATATTGGGGGGCTACACAACTGAATCATTTAGTATGATAGACAATACATCCGTTATTGAGAGCTTTTATACAAACTATGCAGTCAGTTGGGTGCCCCTGAAAATGTGAGATTTTAATTTGATGAAGTCATGAAAAATGCAATTAATAAATACAACTACAACTGTAGATCTAGACAAAGTTTAATTTTCTAACTTTTTGGGATGAAACCCTGATAAATACATATAAGGATAAATTCCATGCAAAAAAATTGTGTGCTAATTATTAAGTAGGTCGAAATGAATAGCAAATTTGTCATGACTTTTAGTTAAAAAGCCGCATAAAAATGGAAAGTATGTAAAGGTTGAAGTCTTTAGAATTTCTTAGTATCAAAATATGTCTCAGTATTTGACCTGTGTTGGAATTATAAGGGACAGCATGAGGAGCTGCTGCAGGCAGAATTGACCCCCACACTCCCAGTGATGGGTGGGTTCTTCCCGTGAAGCATCCTCCCAGCCTGGCTCAGCTATGGGCTGTACTCTAGAGGCTGGGGAGGGATATCCGCATAATATGTCAATATACCATTAAAACTGTATTCATTTGATAAAAATAACTCCATACAGAGACCAATATTTCAAACCTATTTAAACATTTTGTAGATTTGTAATTCCCCAAAGTAAAGCAATATTGAAAACAAAGTCAGTGTGTTTCTCTACATTTCTTCTGTTTGTGAAATGTAATTAACTAGTTTTACTGAAAGATAAACATTGACAAACAACATATGACTGGAACCTTTATCTTCACTTTTCCACCCTAATTGTGTGTACTGGTATAATTGAAATAGAATATTCTTACCTTTGCATTGGATGAGTATTACATTGTATTTGTTTGACTGTTGTACATCATATCATGTTACTTAGTCGACTGTTTTCACCAGTCACACATCAGTCTGGAGCTTTCAGTGCTTTCATGGCCTTTGTGAATGAATTGGGTTGACCATGTGATGTTTTGGGTCCATGAGAACACCATAGCACCATGATTGCATTGTTCACCTTGTGAACATGGCTGCCTGCCTCTGAGGCCATTGTTCAGTGAATTAAGGTCATGTGATACCGTAGAAACATTGCCCCATTGTTCATAAAGTGGGTAATGTAATTTTTGAGGTAGCAACATGGTTTTTAAGTATATTTTAAGGTATAAATCACTTATTTCTCAAAAAATATTGGACCGATTTGACAAACTGTTTTCACTACCATGATCCTTGACCCAAAATACATAAGTATGTAAAACATCAAAGGTCAGCCTTGCCCAGTTTCCAACTTATAAAGCGGACACATGCACACAGAGTCCACGTCGCTTTTATTGTATAAGATGGGGAAATGAGCTGCCTTGGCAGAGGTTTGCGCTTTGCGAGTGCTTTCTAGTAAAACATGATTTGGTTCAAATGTAGCATGAGAGGAGAACCAAATCATGGTTCAATCACCTGTTCAGGTTATTTGCTATTTTCCATACTGTCTGAACATTTTCTAATTTGGATTGTACTGTATAATACAACATACTAAAATATAATATTATCACAACATGTTTGTGAATGTTGTGGATCATTTTTGGTAGCAAATTATTTTATTCTGCAATGGTATCAAAAGTTATGCAAATTTAATAAAAGTCAAGAAAAGTAAAACATCAACAAAAATGGCATGTTGTCTTGTTTCATCTTTTACTTCCTTTTTCATGTTTTACTTCATTTTGGTCTGTTTTCATAATGCTTCCATTTCCTTTCTCTGCACTGCAAAGGCATTTTATGAAATGAAGACACAAAGGGATTTAATCTAATTTTGTGTCAGTTTCAGTCTTATGGCTCTAAAATATTGCTTTTTCAACTTTTTTTGAACATGTGTCAGCCTGAAAAAAAGAATAAGCAAAATAATTAAGAAAATGAGCTGAAATTAAGAAATAGTCAAGAAACTGAGAACAAATGAACAAAATAAACAACAAACTAAACAAAATTTTGAAAAATAGTTAAAAAAAATGTTTTTTTAAATTAATCAAGAACATAAACTAAGGTGGACAAAGAAACAAAGAAATCAAGAAAATGATTGGAAATTAACTCAAAAAATGCTAAAAAAAAAAAATAACAAAATCAACCACATGAAAAAAAAAGATTTTTTGAAAAAGGAGCAAAATGTCAAAATAGTCAAGGAAATGAACAAAAAAGAACAACACAAACCACAAATTTAACTAAATAATAGAGAAAGTAAACAAAATAAAATGAGCCCAAAATGCCATTTCTATAACATTTAAATTCAAAATAGAGGAATGTATGTATATTTTCAAATAAACACATGAACATGAACAATGAAATACAACTCGGTAAAGTAAAAGTTATGCTTTAATCTTTAATTAATTCCAGCTGGCTGAAGTTATTTGGAATTGGGGTTGTACACAAATGCCAACAACGCCAACACTATTTTTCTTTTTTTCACAAATCATGCAGAGACTCTTGATGTCCCTGGTTTCCACCAACATACATGGTCACATTTTTTCCTGATGATGCTGTTGTCCCCAGAGACACGCCGTCACCTGCTTTTTCTCCGTAGTCATAGCGTGACCTTTGTGTTCTGAAACTGTCTGTTAGCTTGCATCCCAGAAGCCTCTTTTGGCTTTTCAAGCGCAGGTAGGAATGTGAGAAGGTCACGGCTCCCCATACGTGATGGATGCCTCATGACTAACAAAACACTGCAAGTTCAACAGCTCCCAGGAGCTGAGAAAATGGTCTATATAGATGATATGGCAACGCATTTAAGAACACTAATGTAATCACTGTAATCAGTTTAAGCCTTTCACACATGGTGTTCACTACACATAACATTTAAGGCAAAAAGTAAAGCAAAATGCAATAAGACAATAAGAATTTTGACTTAAACTGAACAAAATAATCAAGAAAAATGAAAAAAACACAAGAAGCAAAAGAGTCAAAGGAATAAAAGTGAACACAATCAGGAAAAAATGGACAAAACCATCAATGAAATGAAGAAAAAGTGAACAAAATTGGAATAAAAAATGAACAAAATTAGCAGCGAAATGAAATGAAATAAAACAATTAATAAATGTTGAAAAACTAAGAAAAGTTAACAAAATAATCAAATAAATGAACTAAATGAGATGCAAAAAGAACAAAAACAAACCAAACGGCCAAAAAAAAAGTTTTTAAAAAATGAACAAAAACAATGCAAACCCCCAAATTGCGTGGTTGAGTTATAATAAAATTTTTTATACATCATAAAATAGTAACTAAAACATAAGTGGCATTATTTTAAAGACTGTTTGGAAAGTACCATCCGGCAAACAATGTCATAACCCCAGTTTTTTTAATAATTCATGCATGAAAGGGTTAATTGCAGTCAAATGTGATCTTTGCTTAAAGCCACCTTTCTGACGAGCTGACATGCTCAGTGTTCTTCTTTTGTTTGTGACCCCGACCTCACCTCACAGCCCCCCC
>JAQQAE010012505.1:0-13135 GCA_029823295.1 Pseudamia nigra | reverse complement strand
GGGACCCCTCTTATTCTGTACATGCTTCCATTGGGTCAGCTCATACGCAGCAATAATGTGTCCTACCATAACCGTGATGGTCTGGGGGTGCGTTGGTGTTTTTATTTTGCTTTCTTCTGTTTTTATCTCATATTTTCACCATTTTTTCTCTTTCCCTCTTTTATCATGGGTTCTTTTTGTCCCATTTTATTTTAATTTCCTCTAGTTTAATCTAGTTTTTGTCATTTTTCTGGATTTTACATTTTATCTCATTTTAGAAACTGCCAGAAACTTTTCTGGAAATGACTTTTGTATATTTGTGAAGTACAATACGTCTGTTTAATGTCGTATCACATGTATTTGATGCATTCGTATAATTATATCTTTACATGTTCATACTTAGGAGATTTTAATCAATAACGTACACATTAATTTTACCAACGGCAGGTGAATTGAAGGCATTAATAGACTCACAGTGTGACGTCATCACTATTCGAACATGTCGAATAAAAATAGTCTGGTTTCACAGTTAATGAGGACGTTAAACACCTGCACCGTTTGTGGGAGAAACTGTTCCACGACGTCATGTGTCGTGATGAATCACAACAAAGTTCAAGGACAGTTAAAGGTCTCATGGTGTTTCCCACACGTTTTACACATACCATGTGCTTCACAATATCACTCAACCAAACGGTGCATTATAGCATAGCCTGTTTAGTTCTCATTTTTATTTCTTATATATATTCTAGTTTTTTACGCCGTGCATCCTGCTGCTGTGACTCTAATAAAGGTTTATCGTATCTTATTTCATCTTATCTCATCTTTTCAGATCTAAAAGCCAGATGTTTCCTCAGAACCCAACTGACAATGTGTCGTCATACGTCGTCATAATGTCGTTTACGTGGTCATTTATTTGATTTATTTATTGGAGTCGGTTTTAGTCTTTAGTTTTATAGGATTAACACCAAACAGTGTCGTTGTTTTGTTACTTTTCTCGATTGTTTGTTCATTTTTGCATTTTTTGTTTCTATGTGAAATGACAAATGAATCCACGCATCACAAAAAAAAAAATACAAAAAATACAGAATTTCTTGTTTTGTCTGATTTTTCACTGTTTGCATTTTAAATTGACTTATTTGTTGTCGCACAAGAACAACAGAACAACGAATGTTTGTTGTTTTAAATGAATCTGATCCAAAATCAGATCCTTTTTTTTTGTATTTTGAGGGAAAGCGACACTTTTTTTAACGTTGTGAAAAACCTCGACTCTTTTTGTCAATGGAGGCGGTTTTGTTTTTAGAGTAAATCCTGGTCCGGATCAGGTTTTTGGTGGTGGGGGTCCGCTGGAAACGCCCTGCCAGTCAGGGTAGGGGGAAGGGTTACTATGGCAACCTCCACCTCATTTGCATATTGATTAGGATCACAGCATTAGAGGGTTTGGAATCATCTGTTTCCAACTTAGCAGCTAATTCATGCACGTTTGTGCTGGTCACATGTTTGACGAGATATTAATACATAGTTTAAAGTGCGATAAGTCAAAAATTTTAAAAATGCGTGTGGTTGTGTGGCATCACAAAAACTACGTACACTTAAATAAAACATCATACGGGGTTTGTTAAAGCACGAGTGAATAGTAATAACTGGAGTAAAAAAACTTTCATATGTCATGTCTCAATGGATGATGATTGGTAAAAATAAAAGCAGAAGAAAAATAGAAGCAGTTCCATCTTTAATTCCACATTATGAAATCAACAAGTTTGATTTTTGACTCTGACTTTTTCGCTGCAACTGCTTCTGCTATTTTTGACCTAAACTACTCTGACTTTTTTTGGTGTCAATCAGTATTTTCATATTTGGCACATTTTTTTCATTTTATTTATGCAGAAAATCACACTTTTTTTGAGTTTTCAGTGCGGGTCAACGGGACCGTCGGAGTCGAACCGACGGAGCGGAGAAAGGCTCTGGGAGGATCCAGGAGCAAAAACAATCGCTTAAACCTCTTTGCATCGGACGGCGGCTACGGCGGAAATGTAGCCACGCGTGTCCTCGTTCCGAAGATCCGCCAACCAAAGCCCCGTGACGGACCGACGTTAAATCCCGAGCCTCGGAGTCCGACCGCCGCGTTAAATCAAACCAGCCGCGTCCGTTCAACTGTCACGTGTTTAAAATAACGGGACGTCCGGACAAACCTCCGATCACCTGGTGAAAAGATGCTGCCGATCTGAGCAACAGTTTGTGACACGTGACCCTGTTTGAGGAGTCGCTTCCAGCAGACGCCTGTTTTTGTGGGTTAAACGGAACTTTCCCTCCCTTTATAAGTCAAATCCAGCAGGTGAACTCACTGTTACACTGTTCATGCTCTTCAGCCTCACACATGTCTTATCTTTATAAGTTTTGTCCTGCACAGAACTTTTCCTGTTTGAGCTGAAAAGGTTTTTTTGTAGCACGTTGCACTCACCATGTTCTCCAGCAGATTCAAACACCGGTCACTGCGGTGCTGATAATGTCTGAGCCAATCGCAGCGAAGAGCTGAGGTCAGGTCGGCGCCGACGGCGACGGCGAGGAAAAGCAGCAGCGCGGTGCAGGGGGACATGCTGAACGTAGCCCGGTGCGGTAGGTTCCACTCGGCGTCTGGAGGCAAAGTGCTGAACCGGTGATGAGATGTTGACGAGTGAACGTCCTCTGACCTGCAGCCGCATTTTATGGCAGCGCAGAGTGAAAGAGTCAGGCAATGTGAAAGATGGAGAAAAAAAAATTCCCAAACCTGTTTCCACTCTCACTTTCCAACCTCTGACTGAGCACCTTTAAGTCACCCTGCAGAGGCTGCCCCCCCCCGTCTGAATTCCAACTAATCTGGAAATGTTTTACAAGCCCCAAAACATGAAACATTTCACTTTTGTAAGAACAAACTGCTTTCAAACAGCTGGTGCCCACGTTGTCAGGAGCAGGAACCCAGATTCATCGCAGAACAACGTACGTATCGAATCGATCAGTCAATCTTTATTTATAAAGCTCTTTAAAAAGCTGAAACAAAGTGCTGAACAACAGGGACGAATACGCAAGAAAACAACAAAGTACAACTAAGCCTTCGCTGACGTCGGGAAACAAAAAGTCACGTGATATTTTCATCACTGCGTTCAAATTCAGGACGTGACATAACCGAAAATCAGCAAACGTGTAAAAAAAAAAATCAACAAAATGAGCAAAATAATCCAGACAATCAACTAAATAATGGGCAGAACGGGAGGAACAATCAAAAACTGCATGGAATGAAGAAAAGTGCGCACTTCGCCACCTGCCCATAACGGTCCACGTCGGGGCCCCGAACCACTGCTTTAAAACATGCAAAACGTGCACGTTGTTAACGGTGACTTTACGCCAACGTGAAGCTGGATTATTTTGTCCATTTTTGTTCATCATCTGCTCGTTTTGCTCCTTTTTGTCCGTTTTTGCTCTTTCAGGGACTGACGGGACGACCTGGGGCTTCATCGTGTCCTTCATTGTATCATTTAGTTTTATTTTTTATATTTTATAAATATTTTTATAATAAATTTTAAAAATTATAAAATTCTTTTAAAATTTGTATTTATGTATTTATTTTTTGCATAATGAACTGTAACGTGCACCCAGAAGAATTTGTGCAGGTCTCGTGCACGGTGCTCGATGGACGTAAAATGAAAACAGCAGACTGAGCCTTTAACAGGCAGCTGACGTAAGGTCTTTTTAAAGGTCACGGGGTTTTCAGGGGCAGGAAGTCCCTTCACTTTCATTTTCCAAACGCGTCCAGTCAAGTTCGACACCGTGCAGGAAGTGATGTAACCGCGCTCGACAAAATAAAAGCCTCCACACGACACACAAATAAAGCATAGGGGGTTCTGGTGGTTCTGATGAGCCGGACCTGTGTTCTGTTTGGTTCTCATGCAATTCTGCCTGCATTGTTATTCTGCATTATTTGGTTCAGTGAGGTTCTGACCCAGGTGGGTTTTGGTTCTGATGATTCTGATCCAGTTCTCACCTGGTTCTGTTTGGTTCTGACCCCATTTTTTTTGGTTCTGATGGTTGTGGTTCTGTCACACTTTGGTTCTGGTTAAGGCTTTATTAGGTTCTGACCCAGTTCTGATTGGTTCTATTGGGTATAGTCCAGTAGGGACCCGGTTCGGATGGTCCTTACCTGGGTTCTGTCTGGTTCGGGTCAGTTCTGATGCAGGTTCGAGTCAGTTGTGATGCAGGTTCTGGTCGGTTCTGATGCAGGTTCGGGTCGGTTCTGATGCAGGTTCTGGTCGGTTCTGATGCAGGTTCGGGTCAGTTCTGAAGAATGAATGAATGAATGAAACTTTATTTATAGAGCACTTTACAACAACAACAAAGCTGAACCAAAGTGCTGCACATTCAGATTCTGATGGTTTGTCTTGTACATATTCTACTGTACAATCACGTTAATACTTGACTTTGTGACTTTGAGGTCGTTTGACACATGTCATACTGATGATGACCACTAGATGTCACCACAGAGCTCTGGCTCCTGCACACGGACAATGATCGCAAATCCACAACGTTCACAATCAGACTGTGTCAAAAGTGCACAAAACAATCCAGAAAATGAACAAAAAAAATGAGCAGGACGGAGACCCGAACCCGAACCCTGACCCGAACCCGAACCCTGACCCGGACCCGAACCCGAACCCTGACCCGAGCAGACTTTTACTGATTAGCTCCAGCAGTAAATGAATAAAAATAACCAAGACATGACTGAAATGATCAGATTGTCCACAAAATAAATAAAAATTAACAATCTAGTGAAGGATATGAACAAATAGGAATCAAATAATAAATGTATGTCAATAAACAGACTGGCATCACATTAATGAACTCATATGACCTTATTCATGATACTATTTTGACTCAGCCATCCCACGCCATCTCTTCACAGACTGAACATTTTCTAGTTTGTTTTGTTAATTTTTCATCATTTTGTTCATTTCGTTCATTATTGTGTTCATATTTTTGTCCATTTCTGTTAACTATATTATCATTTTGTTCATTTTTGGATCATTTTGTTCATTATAGTGTATATTTCTTTGTTCATTTTTGACCCTTTGGTTCATTTTTCACCATTTTGTGGAACACTTTTATTTATTATTTAGTTCTCCATTCATTTCCTATGGGGGAAAAATTGGTGAAAAAAGATTCATAATTTAAAAGTTGTAAAGGTTAGAATTATGAATAACAATATCAGAGACGAACTGAATAAGACGAACAATGTGAAGTCTGAAGACATGACTCAGCAATAATTAACTAAACGATCCAACAACGAACAGAAATGGACAAAAACATGAACGAAATGAACAAAACACAAATGAATAGTGGAGAAAAATAAAACGACACAAAAGAAGCAAAGTCGACAAAACGATTAAAAAGTGAACAAAAAGTCAACGGACGATGACAAAACGAATAAACTGAACAAAGTGATGAAAAAGTGAACCAAAATGATCCAAAAAAAAACACACACACACAATCATGAATGAAATGATCTAAAAATACCAAAAAAAAAGCACCACTAATGTGTATCCTGTTCAAACGTAGCGTGATGACGCGGTTCCGTCCCCGTTTGAAGCCGGTGATGACGTGTCACAGTTTATTTCGCTTTCGGGTCCGCAGGGAATCCTCCGTAACCACGATGACGCAATACCGTCGTGATGACGTAATGTGGATGATGAAAACAACCAACGTCCGCAGACACCGGACCGGTCCAGAACCGGCAAACACGCAGCCGCAGAAGGGCCCGTATAAACATAAAATAAGATTAATCCGGATTAATCCATTTGCATGATTGATTTAATTAAAATGTTTAACGCGATTAATGCACAATAACTCATGTATCAAGGAAAAAGTGATGAAATGTTCTGGTCCATTTGACCCACGTCACTGACAAGTTCGTTATTATTTACTGCTTCAAAGTCCATTTAAATGTAAAAGTATAAGACTTTACACATTTTGGAATCAGAACATTGCAGAGGTTCTGTTAAGTTCTACAGAGCAGGTGGAATTTACTCTGTTACACACGTTTAAATTAGGAAAAAAAATATACATGCAGCACTTATTTTACATAAGACGTACATTTTAATGTAAAATAAGTCATTTTAGTCGAGTGCCTATATCACCTTCCCACAAAGTGAAAAACAACAAATGGGTATTAATTGTGATTAATTGAAATTAGTCCAGTGACTCTGCGATTAATATAGATTAATCACAAATGGGTATTAATCTGATTGAACATTTTAATAGTTTGACAGCCCTAATAAAATTAAAAAGGGGAGGATCAATAAATTCACACGTTCACATGTCAAACAACTCAACAGTCTTTTCATAATTATAACCTTTACAACTTTGTTTTTTTGGACGAATGGAGGCGTGTGTCGGAGTGTGTGGTTACCATGGCAACGACAGCAGTCCCACGCCATCTCTTCAGCCGTCGCACATCTTCTACTTTTATTACCTTCTGAATTTTCCCAACAGTTTTCTTTGCGTTTGCACTTTTTTTTTGATTTTATCTGTAACTTTATCAAGTTTTGTTAATTTTTTTAAGCGTTTCGTTCATTTTGTGGATTCCTTTCTTTTCATTTTCTTTATCGTTTTGTTCGTGTTTGTTTGATCCTCATCTCTTCAAATCACTCATTGAACTATTTAGTAAAAGTGATATTGTAAAAGATTTTGTGCATACGTCCATGAACTTGTTATTTCTTTATCTTATATCTTCACATTTAATCTCTCCTACCTTTTATTCAAGTTAAAAACACTTGATGAGGTTGTACGTGTATTTTGAAGTTTTTCAAAATGGCGGACCTGTCGTCACTTCCGTCTTCGCTGCGGAGATTCCCGCTTCTAAACGCAGCGGCGTTCGCTGCTCCGAGGAGACTTTGGTGAGTAAAACCCACAAATACACGACAGTTCAATGTAAAGATAACTTTAGTGAACGGATAATGATTCTTTACAGAGGAAAACACTGCCGCGCGTTGTTTTTTTCGTGGCAGACCCCTTTAAACCACGTTTTGACTCCCCAGACTCCATTAAGAAGTTAAACGTTTTTCTCACTAGGACCCTGGTTCGGTTTGCTGTTATAAACTACGATAACTAATTAAAATGTTCATTATTTAGGTAGTTTTGAGGGTTCAGTTCTATGCCGAATCGTTACCATGTTCCTGTTCGCCAAGAGGAAGTATTCAACCGCCTTTAAAATGTAATTTTGCTCAAGTACAGTAAAATAAACTCTTAAATGTGGAGTTCCGCAAGGCACTCTGGTGTTGGTGATAATTGGAAGTTGGATCAACAATAATATACCTTGGCTGTTTAACATGAGCGCAAGTCAAGTAAAATCCCTTGTATGTGACTGCATGCTTGGCAATAAAGTTAATTCTGATTCTTTTAAAAAATAAATACCAAATAACTTGGACTTTCTGGGGGTGCCGAGTATTTAACTTGAGATTCAAAAGACGATTTTGTTTTGTACTTGTAATGTTGGGCGATTTAGGTACAATCTTCTGAAATTCACTGACACATCTTTTAAAAAAAGTTTGCCATTAAAAAGACAAAAAGGAGATGCTACTGCTACCGGAGTTGTTTTATTGTTTTGTTTCCTTAATTATTTAATTCACCTTTGCTCATTTTGTTGGCTGTATGTCCACTTTCTATAGTACATTCTTCATTTTATGGATTATGAGTATATTTTTGTCTTTTAAATTAATGAATGTTGTTGATTTTCTGCTTTAAAAAAGTGTGTAATGAATTTTAGATTGTGTTTCAATGTTCTTTGTGGTTTAACTGATGTGGTTCTGGTTCTGATGGGTCTCCAGGTGGACGTTGTCGGAAAACATTCTTATTAAAAGATTGCTTAATGCAAGGGTGAAAGGCGGAGGTCGCGTTATGTCTGCATGAGAGGGACAAATACTGGGTCAGGGAGTGAAACCATGTTTTCAGGTTCTGATGAAGGACACGACACAGCTGTGATGAACTGGAAAAGACCCTCAGAGAGAAGGTCGGAGAAGGAACCACCCACAACTGCTTCGCACTCAGTAGACAGTATTATACGTATTTAATGATGGGTCAGGGAGAAAATAGTCGGACCTCATGCCTCGACACAGCGTGTTGTGGACAGGGATGGACTTGGACCCAGAGTTCTGCTGCGAGCTTCGTTCTGTTGCTGTCGTTAATAAATCTACGACGGTGAATCGGAAACTGAATTGACTGGTGTAATTAAAAGAACATCACAGGTAGGGTCCGAAGGATTGGTTTTATGGAGTCAGATGGTTAATCGGGCCACATTTTTACGTGAACGTCCTGGAGTTTTGACTGATCCGGTTCTGGTTCTGACAGGTCTGCAGATGGACGTCCTGGAGTTTTGACTGATCGGTTCTGGTTCTGACAGGTCTGCAGATGGACGTCCTGGAGTTTTGACTGATCCGGTTCTGGTTCTGATGGATCTCCAGGTGGACATCCTGGAGTTCCTGGTTCCTGTGGAGAACAATAAGACGTTGTTTGTTTGGGACATTGAACCGGATCAATCTGAACAGCAGATTTACGTGAGTCCGTCAGAACCGAATCTTATTCATTTAAACAGATTCATACATTTTTTTCTGAACGTGTAATTTATGGTTTAAAGACAGAAGTTTGACCTGTTAAAGTTACACTCACTGAACATTTAATAAAAATTAAACCCATCGTGAGTCTGATTCAGCGTCGGGTTATTGTTTGAGATTAAGAATCAGCTGACGATGAAAATTCATCTCACCGTTCTCACATGAGAACGATGTGAAAGAAAACGACCAGATGTCATACTATTAAGAGCAAAAAGTCCCAAGTAGCGCAGAAATCTAAAAGAATACAGTCGTACTTTTAAGACGTAAATATTCATAGAATGAAATTTGATGTTTTTGAGGAAAAGTCAGTATTCAGATTTTAAAAAGTAGTATTTGTGTGAGAAAACTTTTCAGGTGTTTAAATTCCCTGCTGGTCAAAGAAACTTTCTTTGACTTTGATCTGACCAAGTAGATAAAACTGATTTAAACATCAACCAATCTTTGGTCTCATTCACCTTGATGTTGACATTTAAAGAGTAAAATACATTTAAAAAATACTTGTGTATCTGTTGGGTCTGAAAATGGTTTGTATTGTTGAGTTTTATTTAGATAGTTCTGGTTTTTGATCTCCAGTCTGGACTCTCCTCCGTCTTCTTGGCGTTCGGACCTCTCTACCTGTTGAAGGTTTGTCCAAACGCTCCCCTGGCCGCACCCGGGTTCTACGCTCTCGTCAAGTTTTATTCGTCTCGTCAGGCTTCGGAGGCTCAGTGTCAAACAGACGGTCGGACGCTCTTCCAGAACTCGCCGCTAAAGGTGATCAATGATGTAAAAAAAAAACACTTTTTCATTAAAAATAGGCCTACGGTGGTGCCTCACATTTCGAAGGACCTGGGTTCAGTCCCAACGCTGGACGGTGGGGGTCTTTCTCTGTGGAGTTTATATGTTCTCCCCGTGTCTACATGGGTTCTCCAGGTTCTCCGGCTTCCTCCCAATGATTCTGTGTCAGCCCTGCATCTCATCCAGGTGAACCCCGCCTCCACCCTAAGTCGGCTGACCCTGGCAAGGATTAAGGGGTAGAAACTGGATGGATTAATTGACAATGATCACATTCCAGAACTAATAACTACTTGTTGTTCTGCAGTATCGCTACTCATTTCTTTTGTCTCTCCTCTGTCCTCTAACCACAACCAGTCGAGGCAGATGGCCGCCTACCCTGAGCTGTTTGAGGAAGCTTTTCCTTGTCTTGCTCTCGGTGGTTCTGTTGGATTTACCCTGTACTGTCTTGAGGTCTCAGCCCTGAATTGTGAAGCGCCTAGAGATATTCGTTGATTATGATTAGCGCTACACAAATAAAATTGAATTGAATAACTAAGCCAAATTCAGTTTTTCTAGCTAATGTTCATTTTTTACTTTTCTTCCAGGTACGACTCAGCTCCAAACAGGCGCCTCACTGCGTGTCGGAGAGCAGCCGACTGCTGAGCCACGCCCACTGCATCCGACTGGCCAATCACTGCCTGGGATTCAACGGCTGGACCTCTGACATCATCACCGTAAGAAACACCTGTTCAGGAAGCCGGTTTATCCAACTATGAACCGGAGGAAAAACCGACAAACATCACAGATTTTGCCCTATGCATTTAAAAAGGAAAATATTTTGTCGCGCATGGATTCATTTACAGCTTAAAAACCTGAGCCACGAATTGTAGCAAACGGGCGACAAATTTACCTTTAGGGTCCAAAGCTTAAAACCATTGTTCTGTTACAGGTGTAAATAGTTCAGACCATAGACTGTTTACATGATAGACAAAGTGGCTGTGATGTCACCCATTAGTTCCCAAAGCGCCGTTTTGAGGCCAATCAACTCGTCACTTCCTGGACTTCTTGGAGCCAAAAACAGGATGAAACCATATTTGGACGTACAGCAGCGGGGCAAATGAAGCGGTGGCTCATGGGAGACCTAACATTAGCCGCTGTCTTACTGATGCGGTAAAACGTCACCACGCAGTGTCCAACAAAGTCACATGACATGTTGTTAGTGTAAACACTTACCCACAGCTGCAGTCGAGTGTATGTCATGTATGACTATGAACATATTGAATAAATAGAACATATGAATCGGTCCGACTTCACTATAGCGAGCTGCTGCTATAGCAGCTAAAGATGGATCATCATGTTACTTATTAGAGGATCCAAATAAAACGTTTGAGACCATGATCTTCTCCTTTCGGCACCACAGCGAAATACCAATGATTCGCATGTTTGATCTGCCATAGGTTTTTTATGTCGGATCCCACCACGATGACCCATAAAAAAAAATTTATTCCCTTAGTATTTTCATAGAATCACATGTATCTATGGGGAAAAAAAGCTTCTTGGAGCCGGACGATCGATTCCCAACGGCCCGGCAGTGCGATTACAACGTCAACAACAGGCCCGGTTGTTGCCCCTTGGCTTGTTCCACTGGATCAACCGCATGTACTTAAAGAGAACCTGAAACGATGAGTAACGTTGCTAAGGATTAAGACAAACTTTATTGCCCGAGGTGGAAAGTTGTCGCGGGTAGCAATGCCACGTAGGGCAGCGTTCACCCATTCATTCAAACCAACGGAAACAACCTGCGTGCATTTAGCACGTTTCACGGTGAAATCGCTTTCCGTCAGGACTCGCACAGACCTGATGGACGGACTTGGTGAGACCAAATCTGTGGCTCGTCGCAAATAAATAACTGCCTGCGGCGTACGAGCTGCGGAAGGAAAAACATAGAAAATAAAACCAAGATAATAATAGGCTCATGCTAAAAGTATTACAATAACAACAAAATGAGGCGCTGTTTTAGAGTGTTGTGATTGCACGGTAAAGGAGAGCTGGTTAGATTGGAGTCGGTGAAGGTAAAGCATGGTTCTCTGGTTCTGTCAGAACTCTGTGTGCATGTGGTTGGTTCTACCAGTACCTTAACTAACACTGCAGGAAAACACTTGGATTCATCAGAAAGTGGATGTTGTTTCACTTTTTCCACGACAGGGGGCGCCATAACACAGGGTTATTGAGACACGTGCAGGTTTTAATGACTAATAAATTCAGCGTGATCACATTTAATTTGACGGGTCTCGTGTTCAGAACAGGATCCTTCAGCCTCACCCGGTACCGTGTATTCACGACTAGTTTTTATGTCGTGCTCGGATCGATGTGAACGGTCTGCGAGCGTAGCTGGTGTGTCATAAAAACACAATGTAGCATGACCGTATGCAAATTAGCAGTGTTATGTCAGTGTATTCTAATAAACATCCCGTGAAGTCCGGCCTATGAAGCTCACCTGAATATAAGTTGCACTCATCTTTTCAAGGAAAAGGAGATTCAAAGATTTTGTACATATATCAGCCGCAGATGTTCATGTCACCCAGTCTTCAAGAACGTTTTGAAATTTGTCCGTCTGCTTTTCGTACCTCTGAAAGATTTTGTCGTCTTCATTGAGTCAGTTGAGTCAGTTCTTCAGCGTCTCACCATGGATTCACTGATGTCCAGCTTACGTTGCTGCAGCTCTACTTCCTTCCTCCACAGCCTGGTCCACGGCTCGGACCTATTTGCTTAGTTACATCCAGGTGGTGACCTTTTTTTTGGCCAGGCAGTACAAATAATCATTTTTGACATAAAAAAACAAAACACGGTGACTAATACATAGCCCCCGTCTATTCAGTGATCATTTTTATTCATAAAGCACTTTTAAAACAACACGAAGGCTGAACCAAAGTGCTGTACAATAAACCATAGACAAACACAGGACAGAAATGAAACAAGATGGTAAAATATACAAAATGGATAAAAACGGGGATTAAGAAATACAAACAACTAAAATACAGAATAAAAACAAATAGAAAACATTCAGTGTGTCACTCTGGGTCAAAAGGCCTGGGAATAAAAGTGTGTTTTTAAGTGAGATTTAAAAGCAGCAGCTGAAGGGGGGGGGGCTCATTCCACAGTTTAGGACCCAGACCTGAAAAAGCTCTAAAAACCGTGAAGTCTTTCATTGACGGAATCCGTCAGTTTGACAACACAGGCTATGTTTTTTTTTTTCTGTACCACTGTTTTGAAGAAAGTGTCTTCTAAAACTGGTAGTAGCTTTGAGAGTTGATTTTGATTCCATCTTCAACTCACTCATCTTTAAATCCAGTTCATACCAGGACGCCGCCTCCACCTTGCTGGGATCTGAATCGTGGTGGAGGTCTGTGTCCATTATTGATCCAGTCGTGGTTTCATCCATCTGGGCTGTCGCTCTCTCATCTTTGATGAACCGGTCTTCAGATACGTCTTGGTCCAGTCTTGACGTTTGGTAAATGGTCTTGCACTTACGTAGCGCCTTTCTACCCTACGACACTCAAAGCTTTCCATTCACCCAGCACTGGGAGCAATGTGGGGTTCAGTGTCTTGCTCAAGGACACTTCGGCCTGTGGACATGAGAAGCCAGGGATTGAACTGCTAACCCTTCGGTTCATGGACGACCCACTCTACCTACAGTGGGGACAATAAGTATTGGGCAACATAAAAATGTGCAAGTTCACCCATTTAAAAAGATAAGAGAGGTTTGT
>JAQQAE010012504.1:0-13135 GCA_029823295.1 Pseudamia nigra | reverse complement strand
ATTATTACTTTTGTCAGATTCAAGTTATTTCTGTGACCATTGTGGGTTTTTCTGTCATTTGCAGAGGGGTACCAACATTTTTATCCACGTCTGTATCTATAATGATGTGCAGTGTCCTGGGTAGTAACAGTCATGGAACATCTAATTGCTTTTTTAATCATCATCTCTCAGGATTGGCTGTTTGGCGTTTTGGTATTAGTACACGTTAGAGGGGCTGTTGTCATTATTCCTCTCCCCTCCCTCACCTTCAGCTTTTTGACAGCTGACAGACTGAGGTGGGTAAAATCCTGAATCTAGATTAGAGTGTCCAAAAACACATGACTGATGGAAAACTGACTGTTTAGCCCATTTATTAAAACTCCACGTTTTAATATGCGTGATCTAATTGTAAACTGAAATGCTTGGGAGTTGGTCTTTCTTTTTCCACGGCACATCTTCATTGGTTACAGTTGATGTGGGTGGGGTCTCACTTAAAAGGCATTGACGTCGTCCTCTTCGGCAATGGGTTTTAACGGAGTCACAGTCTGTGTGGAAACGGATAAAAGTGATTTAGAGAAAGATAAAGGCGGGGAAACATCAGAATGGACCCGTGAGGAGGTTTGAAGTGCTCTAAACTGGTTCGCAATGTTGCGTCCGTGCTGTCCTCTGCAGCTTTGGGCATTTGTGGAGCATCTGGAGTGGACACAGCTGGTTCCTCTCATATTCTGTGCAGCCAGTTGCTTGTGAGCATCAGGTGAGCGCTTAAAAATATATTCAGACTTTGTGGTTTTCTTCTGAGATAGATCCTCCACTTTCAGGTGAGGGGTGGACAGAGTGGACGCACCTCTTTCAGGATGATCAAAGGATCCACGCGTTGAAGCGCACGGTTGCGTTTGTTCATGTTGGACCGGTAAGAGTGTGGACTAGTATGAAGCGTCATGGCTTGGTGTGACCGCGGGGTTCAAACGCTGCTGGCCACCGTAGGGGCTTTCGCTGCCTTCAGCCTGATGACCATCGCCATCGGCACGGACTACTGGCTTTACTCGCGGGCGTACATCTGCAACGGCACCAATGCCACCACAGACGAGAGCCAACCTCAGCCCAAATCCAAGAAGGGCGATCTCACCCACTCCGGGCTGTGGAGAATCTGCTGTATTGAAGGTTAGTCTGCTCCCACCTCGGGTCTCCGTGCGCACGGAACACGCTTGTTTATTGGTTTCTCAGTGGGACAAGTAATTATAAACAGTCCTGATTCGTTTCATTTTAGTAGAAAAGTAGTTTGATTTTTTTTCCGGAGAGGAATCTTTTGTTTCTCCGTGCGCCAGTTATTGTAGCGCACAAAGGACGCGCTCCATTTACGCACAGGCAGAAAGAGACACAGGAAAATTAAACTGAAGCAACTTCCAAAGGCTGTTAGACAAGGAAAAATGGACCACACAATACGATTTTGTGACATAAGTTCAATATACGACAAACGACCTGCATCCCGTTCAGCTCTCAACTCAAGCTGTTTGCCAACTGTTCCCTCACATGCAGACAGTGTTATAGTCGTCTGTATAAAAGAATGCGCTGCCAAGCCGGCGCGTCTGAGCCCATTCACTTAAGCCGGTCGCTGGCAGGAAATGTGCGCGCTATTAGACGACTTTCATTCATGTCTTCATTGTATCCAATGCTGTTGCTTGGCAACATCCCTGAAATTGCTATGGAAACATGCCCGGCACTTTAAAAATAGACGACTCTGAGTTCACGTCATGTCCAAGGTAAATAGCCAATTATTTAAATGCATTTTAGACTTAGTTCGTAAGGTGAACGGTGCGTGTTTTACCCAGTCATCGTTTTGGAAAGGATGTATTTTACGCATTTGTTAGGGAAAAAGGAGGTGTGCGTGCGGTGACGTCTTGTTTCACAGGCAGACAGACACTCATTCATTGACCAACCTTCCTTCCGGCCACCCTTTGACTTCTCGCCTCAGCTACCAATGAGTAAGTTGATGTAACTGGATGGATTTGTTAAAACGACCCGGTAATTGATGGGAAAGCAAAGAGAAAAATACATCCTGCATGTTTCCTTACTTCACAGTTTGTTTACAGACATTCTCAAAATTAACCCAAATCGCACCACATGGCATTTTTTTTTAGCTGAAACACAGATTAAATAACATCTGCATTTTTTGAATATCAATATTATTATATTAATTCACATTATAATCCGTCGAAAAACAGACAGACGTATATGCTTAAATGACACAGTGGACCATATACATATACAGAAGGTTTCCACCCAAACCACAGCACATTGTGTTCCATCGGTATAGAGCTGCTCTGACACCAACACCCACAATGTTTTATTGCCAATTTAGAAAATGATTGGAGATACATATATGAAATAGTAGGTCGTAAATGTGATCTTGTTCTGAGAAGAAAAAAGGTTTGTCACATAAGCACTCAATTAGTCACTGCAAAATGTTCTTCCAGGCAATTTACTTTGATTGTGTAAGTCTTTCATTTCAGTAGAATGTAATATTACACTAAATGCAGTGCTTTATTTTATATGACCAAACTGAATTAATTTTTGAATTCTGCTGAAAATCAGATTAGTTTTCTACATTTTAGGTATCCAGAAAGAAAAAAAGAAAAAAACTCGTGTTGTCTACTGTTTTTTTTTTTTTTTGCTCTTGTGGATAAATATTTATTTATGTCTCAGTACTTGTCCTGTGGTGATGATAGACGCTTTAGACACATGTGACAACATCATAGTGTGTTATGACACTTGCAATTTACTGTGCGCCATGCTTGGCTTGGCACCTGTCTGTATTTTGGACAGACTTACTGTCTGCATTAGAACCGCAGAGACCCTAAGACATAACAATACATTACAAATGTCAGCCAAATATTATGTCAAGCATGACTCCCCTTCAGTGCTTTGAAGTAAATAATGAAAGTGGATTAACAATAAAAAAAAGCTGAGTGATTTTGATGAGGTCAGGGACAAAGGCTGCGTCTGTGCAAGGAGACTTCAATTTGGAAATGTAATTTGCACAAACAATGGCCAACCTATCATATAATTCTCTCCAGTGCTAATAGTTTCACTTCTGTGCCTCTGTTTATAACCACAATCTGCTGGACAGTGGCTCTGTTGTCATGGAGACTCTTAAGTATAGAGCGCAAGACAAGGCAGGAAGACTCACCCCCACCTACCCCTGACACACACACACCCCTCCGGTCATAATGACAAACACATTGGGTTATTGAGGGGGACGGCTCAGTGTGTATCACAGCCACTGGGTAAAGCATCATCACGTTCGACTGAACAGATTGCAGCACCAACATGTCTTTCTGTAAGCGACAACACATTGTTGTAACACACAGCCATTCAGCTTTGTTCAGCCCTTATACTTCACAGAACTCTGTAATAAATGTGTCCTAGTTGCCTCTATCAACAAGGAAGCCCACTTGGCATCTAAGGAGCAAGCAGGAATACTTAGAAAATTACTTTACAGTGAGGTCAGCATTACCCTCATTTATGGACTCCTTTGCACTTTTCAACAGCTGCTCCCCCCCCCCCCCCGTTTGTTTTCCTACATGAGTACTGCGAGGCCAGGGTAGCACCCACGAGTGCAGTCAGTGTGTCTAATTTGCATCCGAATCAGCAATGCATCAGAGGCTTTTTGCATATGTGTGATAGGAATATATAAAACCAAGTGAGAGAGTGAGGAATAATCAACTAAATTATCCAATTAACAGGTACATATTTATAGTAAACAGCCCAGCTGGTGAGTGGTGTGAGTGGTGATAGTTTTTTTTCCCCAGAGTTCAGTGGTTTGTAGTTGCAGATGCATATGAATTGATGATGTAGGAGGGAGGGTAGAAGATTAAAACATGGGAAGTGAATGTGTGGAGGTGTGTTTCTGAGGAGGATTTGGGGTCACTTTGCCATTCACACTATCCTCCTCAAGTCTATAATTAAAGCAGGACAACTGAGAAGCCATACAGAGGACACTAATTAGCCAGGAAGCTCCAACCTCCACCTCAGCAACTCTGTCTCTTTCTCCTGGATGTGCAGTCTTTTGCTTAAAAATCTCTTTCCAGGTTTAACTCTTCCGTTCTTGTCATCCTGATGTCTGGTCCATCTTGTCTCCTCTAATATTTTTAATGAAACTCTATCAACCCCCTACATAAGCTATTTTAATTTAGGTGACATTTAATTTTTCTCCTCTCCTCTCCTATCCTCTCATCTCCTCTCCTCTCCTCTCCTCGCCTCTCCTCTCCTCTCCCCTCTCCTGAAAGAAAATCCTCAGCAGCGTACCGAAACTCTGCCTTAAAGTATGTGTTCACTTTATAACTAAATCATAACAGGCTTCACAACAGATTACATGGGGTGATAGATCTTTCAACAGTGTGGATACGCATACACTGGCTACCCCAAGCAGAGCTGTGTGTGAAGAAATTGCAGCCTGGTGACAATTTAATTAACCAACTGTCAGTCATATCAACACTGAATCACTGCTGTCTTCACCAAATTGGTTTTCTTTATCCTCACTTGGACTGAAAAACTATGGGAGGGGTCTTGTGTGATTACACAGATGCTTTTATATTATTTCCTGGCATTCCCTGCATGCTTTTGAAATAATAAATGTATGTGTTCTAAAGCCTGCTTGTGGACATAACTTCTTAGAGACAGGATCAAGCATTAGCAACAGTGTTCTGTTTACAGGTTTACAAAATGCAATCATCACACCTGCTGTAAATTACAAAGATCTTACACAGTGAAGATAAGTAAAACTGCTGTAGATCTAAACACTGAGTCACTTGCATCACTGAAAGTTTGTCTCCCACTTGAAGCTATACTGCTCTTGTAAAATGCAATATTATTGTCGTGTCTGATTGGCTTTTTCATAAATCTAATTGCAGATCTATTAAAGTGTGAAAAGAGGATGTGGGTGTATGTGTCACAAGGAGCTCATTGACATGATATATTGTATTCCTAGAGATACTGGAGTGAGACGATGCTATTGGTGTATTCCTCTGAGGCTGCTCTTTTATTGGCTGAGCTTCCTTAATTCAAAACAATAACGGTGTGCATCATGTTGTTGCTAGTAGCACCACAACGTTGACAGCTGCCTGCATGTTTATATGTTTACATGCCTGCTTGCGTGTTTCCATTTGTATCCGTTTCCATGTCGTTTTAACCAGTGTCACATCGGTGAAAAGAAAAGTGTTGTGTTTTGTTTTGTTCGTTAAAATGCTGTGAAAATTCCAAAACTATCCTTGGACATTGTTTATGTTAATGAGCTTATTACTAACAGGGGTTGCCATGGAGAACAAGAGGCAATGCTCAGCGTGGGGTTTTGCAAGTACTGTCAGGCCCAGAGAATCCATTATATTGTGTTTACAGTGTAAGATTAATTCCTAATTTATCCCGACACAATTACCTTCTGACAGCCCTTAAATTTAGACACTCTTTTCTTACATCTGTATCTGCCACCAATAGGCATATAGTCTTAGATTTCAAGGGGGGATGGAGGGATTCGTCCCCCTCGATATGTGTAAAATGCACCCCCCCCCAATAAAATACTCTCCTTTAGATGATAAGTAACGTAAAAAAGCCTGCTTTACATAAATAGTGGCAGTTTTGTTCATTGTTGGTTATTTTCATTTTCTTGATTATTTCATAATTCATCTTCATGATTAATTTTAATTTAGAACTTATTTTGTTCACATTGATGTGCAGTTGTGAATGGCAGTGTGGGCTAAAACCGACTGCCTCACTAATTTTATATTAATTTTGTTGGCTATTGTCTTCATTATTCTTGATTATTTGGTCCATTTTTTAAAAATTTTGTTCCTTATTTTTGTTTATTTTGTTTAGTTTATTCTTTTTGTGATCATTTTCATTCATTTTCTTGATTATTGTTTTCAATTTAACTCATTTACTTATTTTTCACATTTTCTTGGTTAGTTTTTTCATCGTTGTGCATTGTCTTGATAATTCACTTCATTTTTGGTGATTCTGTTTATTTCTACTAATATTCTTCATAATTTTGCTCATCTTTAAATTTATTTTCTTGATTATTTTGTTCAATTTTACTTATTTTCTTGATTATTTTGTTTGTTTTTTTCTTATTTTTCTGGTCATTTTGTTATTTTTTTGCATTTTGTTGTTTAGTCTGTTGATTGTTGGACATTGTCTTTGTTACTTTCTTAATTTTTGTTGATTTCCTCGAGTATTCTGTTTATTTCTACTAATATTTTTCTTCATGTTGTTGATTTTTAAATTAATTTTCTTAATTGCTTTGTTCAATTTTGCTTTTTAAAATTACTTTGTTCCCCCAAACAAAATCTATGCCCTTGAATGAGCACATATTTCAGAATCACTAGCT
This sequence comes from Pseudamia nigra, assembly GCA_029823295.1. Lineage (NCBI taxonomy): Eukaryota > Metazoa > Chordata > Actinopteri > Kurtiformes > Apogonidae > Pseudamia > Pseudamia nigra. The sequence continues at coordinate 6,777 of JAQQAE010012504.1, read as the reverse complement.
ATCACTCTCACCACCAGTACATTGTACAACTCCTCTCTGACCTTTATTGCACAAAGCCCTTTTTGTCCTTTAACACTCTATCATTTCTGTTTTCTCCCGCACTACCTCCATGCTCTTGTCCACCTTTACAATAATACAGCTTCCTATCTTTTTTCACCCCCATCCTTCCTCTGGTGTCTGTGCTTTTGTTGTTTCATTTCCTTGTTTAATCTCCGCTTCCGCCCTCCTCCTTCTCCTCTCCCAGCTAGTCAGTATTCAAACTTTATTTCATTTCACGAAGGGTCCATCTGACAGCCTGCACACATGCACCGACCCACACACACAAACTAAACGGAGACATTGAGCCGATAACTGTCACTCATAAATCACGAGCCTCGCAGCCTTAGCTTTAATCAGATTCTCAATCAGTTGCAATATTGTCTGCTATTTCTTTCATCCACCATCAGACACACAAACACACATGTACTGTATATAAGCACACACACATAAAAGACAAGACTTACTGTAGGTGTCAGGCAGACTGAAGCAGGCAGAGTCTGGACTGGAAAGGAGGACAGAGAGCAACATGGACAAGGTGAAATTAATAGTAGCACATATGTTACACTAACATGTCAGCTTAGCAGAAAGGAAGCATACACACTTGTAAAATGCACAGTGTGATTTGGAGTTTACACAGCAATTAACAGGATAGCTAAGGTGTTTGTATTTTTTATTAAGTGCACAGTTCTTGAGAACCACATGAGTTCGATGTGATTTGTTTTTTTTTTTCCTCCACAAGGCACAAAGTCTCACATCAGAGCTTAAAATAGTTCATAGCCCTTTTTTCCATCAGTGACTAGACACAGAAACTTGTGCTCCATTTCACTGACTGATTTGATGCTAATTAATTTGATGTCCCTTATTAAGCAGCAGACCTAGTTAATGAAAGTGAGCATGCCCTTAAAGCTGTGTCACAGACAATCATGGCTGTGTGGCTAAGTGTCGGACACCTGGGAAATGGAGTTGACAGGTGTCCGTCTGTCTCTCCAACAGTTACCTCATGGGTAACTCATGAGTCCCCTTCTTCTGCTGCCTTTTCTGCACTTTCTGTGTAGGTATGTATTCAAAATGGGATGAGTGTTTTAAGGCTTAACTGAGGCTGAGTCACTTTCAAGTGTTAATGCACTGATTCGTGCCTACTGTGTAAATTTATGGAAGGAACAAATACAAACAGAACAATCAAAACAAACAAAATGAACTGCATATAAAAGATTCACAATCCTGTGTGGTTTCACCCATAGATTTCTACAAGGAGCCTCTGGGCACCTCAGCATGTCACTCTTATCCAAAGATGAACTTGTTGACTGTGAGAATATTTAATGTGAGTGGAGCTGAGGAGGATTAAATGAAACATTGAAGTGGCTCAGACGCACCTGTCAATCAAAGCATGCATGCTCTTAATCATGCACAAATATTAGCCTTAGGATCATCATACAAAGTTCCCAGAGGTGTAAATAAACTACAGGAACTAAAATCACAATTTGTACGAGGCTGTAAATATGTCTATTTCTGGATATTTTAACATGGGACTCTATGGGGATTGACTCACTTTTGCAGTCAGCCCCTAGTGGACACTGGAGGTACTGCAGCGTTCCACACTCGTGACATCTAACCCACTGTTCAGCCTGGGAGGTTGCTGCTTGGCAAAAATATATAAACTGACATAAAATGTACATTTTTAGCACTTGATGAATTCATGTATGCATCTCGTAGCATTTTCTAAAACAAAATTAAGAAAGTAATACATCTAATGAACAAAATAACAAAAAATAGCGATATAAGCAATGATATGAACAAAAATAAGCAACAAGCTACACTTATTTTTATTAAAAAATGAACAAAATAACCCCAAAAAGGAACAAAAATAAAAAAATGCACAAAAATACAACAACTGATCTAATATTACTTTAAATGAATGCACATATATAAAGCATTTTTTCTACTGTTTAAAACTGAATATTGAACACTAAATCAACCCTGACAAAATAATCAAAACAATCCAACATGAACAAAGTCATCTACAAAAAAACAGACAAAATAATTTAAAAAATCAACAGAAATTTGCATTTTAAGCAATAATGTGACCCATGGTTACTTTTTTGATTGGTCTTATTGAATAAAAAGAAGCAAAAATAATCCTCAACATGAACAAAAATCGATATAAGTAAAAATGTAGATATACATAAAAATGTAAAAATGTAGATATTTGATTTTACGTGATTCCACATACATCATATATCATTTTTCTGGATTCTGCTCCAAAAATGAGCAATAAAAGCAATAATATGAGCAAAATAAGCCACAAAATGCAACATGTTGAACTAAAAGGAACAAAGCATTACCCAAAGTGAACAAAGCAATCTGTCAATGAACCCCAAATGAACAAAAATGTCATTGTCTATGTAAGGCAGGGTTTTTTTTGTGAGACACAAAATATACATATAAGCTGAATTTACAAACTATGGGTAGAAACATATTTTAATGTGGCTGACAGCTGCACATTTGGCTAATGTTAAAGTTCCACCCATCCCCCCCGAAATGTTCACCTATGCAAATGCTGCACAAACACACATAATGTATGCTTATGTGAAAATATGCAGATGTGCAGCCCAGCCTATCTTTACACTTGTGGGTGTTGTGTGCAGAGTGACTGACGTGTTAAGGGGTATTCACACTCCAAATGTTGAATGAAGTGTCAAAGAGCTTCCAGGATTACTACCACTGCACTGTGCACATCCATTAACCCAACCCAACCTCTTTCTCTGTAGACAAGGTGTTGTTTATACTCCTGTTCAATTACTTCTCTAAGCTTTAACCTCCCTCTTTTCCACTCTCTCTCTCTCTCTCTCTCTCTCACCTGCCACTCTATTTTACAATTCTGGTTCATCTATACACATTAAAAGCTTTCAGCGTATGGTCTTTTGTTCTTCAAATAGGCTTCTTGTTTCTCCAATCATTCAGCCATTCACCTGAGCTGGATTTGGACACTTGCCATGAGCCATCGAATCCCTCAGTGCGAAACAATCTTAGTCCATCCACTGTTTAGGCACCAATCAAGGCAGAGGGCCCCTCGTTCTGCTTGCTTTTCCATTTGTAACATATGTGGACGGTGATTAGTTCATAGAAATCATGGTGTATCCTGGGAGTGTTTAACAGCAGCTACAACGTTCATCTAATTTGAAGCTTTGGCTGTGGATTGTGAAGCACCTAGAGATAATCTTGGATTACAATTGGTGCGATACAAAATACGGCTGAATTGAATTGAGTTAATCCCTAATACACTTTTTAAATTCAAGTCACAGTTTCATTTACAGCAGAAAGTAAAATGCAACTTTAGGTTCATACGACCATCATGAAGATGTGTGGAGAGGTCATGGTTATATGCAAGGGTGTACATTTTTTGGGAATTTTCATCGTCAAACACTTCAATTTCTCTATATTGGGGAAATGTTAATGCATCATTTTGTGCCTGTTCTGCATGGATTAAAGAAGAGAACAAAACTGAACTTGGTGAGATTTTCTGGGTGTTATTTGTGTCGTTACGAGGAAAAATGCTGGTGAAGAATCCTTTAAAAATCTTCTGGATCCAGACAGTGAATCTCATCGATTGGTCCTTGTGCCATTTCTGACCTATCCTGAAAATCTCATCCAAGTCCGATTGTAACTTTTTAAGTTATGTTGTGAACAAACAGGTAAATACACTAACTAAACTAACAAAAAACATAATCTCCTTGGTAGCAGGAATTAGCTAGCAAAATGAGCAAAATAAGCAACTAAAAAGCAAAAATGGGACCAAAAATTAATTCTTAAGTGATGTAATATCTACAGTTTGTTGCTGAATGTGTACATAATGTATTGCAGCATTTTTATGTATTGTATTCTTTGAATGTAAACTGTATGAAGATGTATAAAAACAAAGATTGAGCTTATTTGTTCACTTTTATTCACATCATGAAATCACAATGAGTAAAAGTGAACAAAAATGAAAAAAAAAAAAACCCCAAAATGATCAAAAAGATAAGAGGATTAACAAAACAGAACTTTTGAAGTGTTTTAATGGGGGAGGCAAATGCACCACTCAAGCCCCTTAAAATCTATGTTCATGGCTCTATCTGCGTTTCTAATCTGTTCAAACAAACGCAAGAAGCACAAAATCTATATCTACCACTAAAGTAAACAGGAAATGCTTCAAACCCACTCAAGGCAACTACCGTGCTGAATCAATTGGGAGTGCAACACCTAGCCCTATTAAATAATCTTCAGTTTGTAATCGCAACAGCTTAAATGTCTCACGTACACATATCAGATGGCATTAACAGCACGTATGCCACCAGACCAAATAAAAGACAATGACGATGGGTCAATTTATCAAGAAGCTGTCTCTTTCGTAATTTGCAGCTTCTTTTAACAAAAAACTATATTGTTAAGATGTGAAAAATGACCAGAGATAATCTGACATGTGGCTTCAGTCCTTTTTCTGTTATCTGAGACAAAAGCACATGAGTGGGATACTGTACATTGCACCGTGGCTCTGAATCCAGCATCACACAGCCTCCACTGACTAAAACCAGTCAGAGTTGATACATTCATATCAACCTTTCAGCCTAAAAGGACTGAACTGAATAAACTTTATTGATCCCTTTTAGGGAAATTCATCTGACTAGCTCATAGGAAGAAAGATCAAATCAGCAGGATGTCTTCAGTCTCCATCAGCTGTGGCATTGAAAAGTCTGATGTTAGTCGTCCACTGCAGCTGCTCCTCAGTTGGGACGGAATGAGAAGCGTATGGTCTGGGTTGTCCATGATGTCCTCCAGCTTCTTCTACGTGCACCCGGCCACCGTGGCGTCTGCAAGAAAAACTGGCGACTCTGTCCCTTTTGAGAGAGTGCATCTGTGTTCTGAGACCAGTCCAGATTGTACCAGATGGCACCATGGACATCAGCACCACTTTGATGTCCATGATGCCAATTTTGAGTAGCTGAAGAGGTGACTTAGACCTCCTGAAGTCCAGTACCATTTCATTTGGCATGGTGGTGTTCATCAGGAGGGAGTTGAACAAATCCAGACTAATTTTAGTTCATGGACCAATTATTGTACATGTAGTCCATAATTCAACACTGGCCTGAGGATTTGGTCTGTCTGTGTTTTGTTTCCCAGGCATCAATCAAGGCAGCTGTTACAGAATCAACCATTTCCCTGATGACAATGACTACGACACAGACAGCTCTGAATATCTGCTGCGTAAGTGCTCCTCATTTGTCTGTTCTTCATTTTCAAGATTGAACAGCAAGTCCAACTTTTATTTAGCACTCATCCCATTATTGGCGATCATAATGATTGTTTTCCTGTCTTGTTTCTGATCTGTGATCACAGTAGATTATATAAATAGTATAATGAAGTGTCCTCTTCTGGCCACATAGGGACAAAATCCTTGTTAAACCTATTTTAAACCAGTGTGATCCTTTTAAATTTTTCTTTGAGAAATTGTTTGCAAAATTAAAATGACAAACCTTGTAGAGGGTTTGTTATTAGTTTGACATAAAATGGGGATATTCAATCAGCAAAGGACCTCCACAGAAGCCACGGCCAATTCAGTATACGCCTATTATGGGGAAAGAACAAAAACACTTTATCAGACATTGGACATAGTCCAAAATCAGTCCATTAGCCAGACTAAATAGAAGGAGGGCTTAATAAAAGACACTATGGTTGAATAAGCCCATCCATCCTTGGAAACTTGTAAAATAGCACAGTGATTCATTTCTAAGGAGGTGATAGTCAGAGAAAGCTCTTGTTACATCCCACTGCTGATTAGCAAATCTTTGTCACAGCATGGCCCTAAAATGTATAAATGATAATGGAGTTCTCACAAATGGTAGAATGGTTGAATTTGGAAAGATGAGGGTCCGAGGAAATGAAAATGCAAATCATATTTAAAAGTCATACTTCACTTCAATTTATTGATCTACTGACTGATGGGATGGTGTATTTAGATTTTTCAGCAGCCTTTTTATTGTCCAATCAAATCTTATTTAATGGAAAGTGCTGAAATTATCCACCTAGTCATTTGCCTCCTTGTTTTGGTTCTGCAGGTATAGTTCGTGCCTCCAGTGTGTTTCCCATCCTCAGTACCATCCTCTTGATGCTTGGGGGGCTGTGCGTTGGAGTGGGCCGAGTTTACAGCAAGACAAACAATGTCCTCCTCAGTGCAGGCATTCTCTTTGTAGCTGCAGGTGAGTGGGGGGGGGTTGCACCGTCAGCCATGCATGCTCTTGCTGAAGAGTGTTCATGGGTTTACGTTTTTGAATGAAGCACAAATGCTAGTTGTGCCCCCTGTGGTTTCATACTGTGCTTGATCAATGGAGCAATCATTAAGATGAACTGAAGAGGACCAGGTTCTGTATTCATCATATGTATCACAAAGGTGATCAGTACTCTGATAAGAGCCCTGCAATCACTGATGAAGACCTTATCATAGAGAAAGTTCACAAGTTACAGGCTGAACAAGTAGGATATAGAGGGCTCTAACTGCAAAAATGGACTATAGCATCCAAAAATACGTTTTCATTACCTGAAAATAAGAATAAGGGCGACACGGTGGTGCAGTGGGTAGCACTCGTGCCTCACAGCTAGAAGGTCCTGGGTTCAATCCCAACACCGAGTGGTGGGGCCTTTCTGTGTGGAGTTTGCATGTTCTCCCTGTGTCTGCGTGGGTTCTCTCCAGGTACTCCAGCTTCC
>JAQQAE010012503.1:0-13136 GCA_029823295.1 Pseudamia nigra | reverse complement strand
AATGAAGGCCCTCGTCGACACTGCTGACCTCCATTGGTGTGAGAGAACCTGCAAACATATAGCGCTTCAGAGCGATCGAACACCGGTGCATGTCCGGTGAAGCTGAAGGCACACTGCACAGCACAGGAGACACAACACGGAGGAGATGACTGACAATACCCTTAGCCAATCAGGACGCAGAATGTAATGCGGGTTGTCCTTTAGCCAATCAGGACACAGAACACAATGCGCGTTCATACGCTGTATGAAAAATACATGAAAATTGCACCAAAAAAAATCTGCGAAACAGCGAGGCCGTGGAAGGTGAACCGCGATATAGCGAGGGACCACTGTATTCAGTAATGTGTAAGCAAAATCAATACACCCTAACAAGGAGTGTCCAAGTGTGTTACCACCACTCACCTTCAGTCCAGCACAGCAAACCAAACAATCCTCACAGCAAAAGGGTGCATCCTGTATTGTGTGTCTAGTGGATCTACTCACATGCAACAAAGTGAACGGACCTCACCACAGGTGCCTAGCCTCCACACAAGGGCACTTTGCTTAGGAAAAGAAACTGGAAAGAAATTAAAACTACTGTACAAATGATCAATTCAATAATCACAATAAAATGCGATATAAAATCAGATGTAACCCAGTTGGCTTTAACAAACTCAAGAAAATCCAAAAGCAACTATGGTTACAAAGATAATTATAGAAAAAGAGACAAAATAACCCAGGATACCAATACAACAAATAAACACAATCAAAGACAGAAATAAAATTAAGGGGCACAGCAAGCTTAAAATGAGTGAAACTAATTTTTAAGGGACAAAATAAATCCAAAAATAAATTTAACTAGTCCTCAATAGAAATAATAAATATAGAATGAAGAAAACTAATTTTTAAAAGGAAAATAAATCCACAAATGGGTACTACTATTAAAGATAAATTAATCCAAATGCAGACAAAACAGCAGCAGCTCTATGAAGCTGGACAAAAGAGGAAAATTATAGTCAGTAGGCTTATTTGTGAGGTTACAATGAATTTGGGAAAACAACCAGCCGACTCACCATCTCAGCAATTAGAGAACATTCTAAAAAGGCAAATTAGGCTTTTCCACAAAGGCCGTAAAAGCCTGAAGAAAAAGAAAAAAAAAACACTGCTGTAAGACAACCACTGTAAAAGTGAGAAGATGACTTAAAATGGCTTCATTATACCTGTCAAATCAGCACCAGCCACAGCAGGGACAGAAAGCAGGAGGCCTTACATGACCTGGCACTGACTGACGATGGGAGGGTGGAGGAGGAGGAGTATACACCTTTAATGACTTTGTGACTTATGTTTGACTCAGACAGCTGTAGCCTTATAAGGATTCATGGCCATATTCAGAGTTATTCCAATGTTTCAGTTTCGCAGGTCTGTGCAATTTTTTTTTTTTTTCATTTTCCTTGTAGCAATACATTGTAGTATATCCCGAGCTGGGAGAGAGAAAAAGAGAGAAGAGGGAGCAAAAAGAAACAAATATATATAGAGAAAAAAAAAGAAAATCCATAATGTTGAAGAGGCTTTGGCACTTTTACAGGTCCTGAGTAAGGGGGGGGGGGGTCTGATGGATGAAAGGTCTCAGATGTTTGTGATGACAACCGGGCAGAAGAGGAAAGCTCAGGCTCTGACCTTGAACCTCCATGATCTTTCCACTGACATATCTGATGTCATGTCCACTCTAGGTAGCGAGGGCTACGACACACACGCACATTCACATTTTGTGAATACTATTTGACTTAGTATATGAAAACGTCTGATATTCCCTGCATGAACAAAGAATCATCACCCACTCCCATAAATCTCAATCGTGACAGACCATCTGCAGGTGAGATCATCTACACATGGAATAATAAAAGATCCATGAGTATTATTACAATCCAAAAACATGAAGAAAAAGTAAGCTGTTTCAAAAATATTGGCAATAATATCAATTCAATCATTATTGTTTCACCTCAGTTATGGACCATAGGGTTTGCTGTGTGTGTCAGGTTTATTCCCAGTCGAATCAGGCTTTTAATTGTTATTCATTGATTTTGTTAAGATATGTTCTGATTAATATGTCTCATGCATCTCAAAGCTAAATAGTTTCAATTTGACAGCACATACCTGGCATGTATTTCAATCAGTTAATCAATAAACGGTTTCTAAATACCTATTAGAAACCCCCAACCCCCCTCCCACACAAAGAAAATGTGAAGAAGTATTAACACATATTTTTTCACTTCAAGAACTGCTTCTGGTACCCAAACAATTAACTTATATCTGACAGTCTGGGAGGCAGTTGCATAATCTTATATTACAAAAGCAAAGTGGACTCTATGTGTGTGTGTCTCCGTTTTATAAGTTGCAAACTGGGCAGAGTTGACCTTTGACATTTCACATACATATGCATTTTGGATCAAGGTCCACGGTAGCAAAAATGGTTTGTCTATCAGCCAATATTTTTTGAGAAATAAGTGATTTACCTCAAAATACCCTCAAAAACCACCTCAAAAATAATGTTATCTACTTGGTGCCCAGGGTGAAGCTGGCGTCTTCTGACCCAAACCTACCCTTTGTACTGGAACAAAGACAGTTCCCAGTCAAATTAGCCTACTCTATGACCAGCAATAAGTCATAGGGACAAATATTTGACACAGTAGGCATCTACCTACCCTGTCCAGTATCTTCACATGGACAGCGCTGTGTGGCTTTTTCCACAGTGAGGTCACTCAATGATGTGTTTGTGAAAATTAATGCAACTTCAAAACGAGAATTCATAGATAATACATTAGTAACACAAAACACTGTCTATGAGAAGAAATATCTCAACCTTTTCAGTAGACAGGCATAATATCAACTAAATGTGACAAATAATAAATATGATTATGCACAAAACTTTGTTACTTTAATTTCAGTCAAAAATCATGATACAAATGTATAGAAATTAATAACCAATTTTTAAAAAGGTCAGCTCCCCCATTTTATAAACAGTACTCTTTCTAGAACCTGTGGATTCCCATGGGTCAATGCACTAGTAAAACATAATTTTCAGCTGAGTGGCTAGTAACTTTGGAAAATTTCTAGCCACAGTCGCTGGTGACCAAAAAAGTTACTGTCAAGCCCTGGTTACTGCGCTGTTTGGATGTGCAAAATGCAACATACAGTTGTTATCACACAGAGTACACGTGGTTTGTCTTATCCAAATGAGCTGACTTCCAGTGTGCCTTCATGTTTACATCACTCCCAGGTCCGACCTCTGAGTTCTGAGGTAGATGGAATGCACCGTTTAGCCATTTGATTGAGGTGGACCTGGGGCTTCAAAGAGGGAGAACAAAAAGCACAGACAAAAGCTGTGTCCCGATTCAGGGGTTGCAGCCGATGGGGACTGCAGTCTTTGTGGGCTGTGAAGACTGTACCAAACGGTTGTTAAATGGGACGGTCTAGCCCAAGAAGGCTGGGCAATTTGCGTAAATCAGCACAGCTGTCCTTACCATTACATAGACACCTGTCGCCGACCAGCTGCTGCTTTGAGATGGAGGATTTTTCACTCACGTTTGTGGTTATTTTGCTTTCTGTAATTTATGAATTGGAAATGATCTATATTATTTAATTTCGTATTCCTCATAGCTCTGTGATTCGGTAGTGCTTCCATCTCTCATGCATGCAATGCATTGTGGGATGCGGTGGGTCATGAAGGATACATCAGTTGTGTCCTTCGTTTTCTGTCCAATGAAGGTTGCATTTGTCGGCCACGTATGAAAGCGCCTTGCAAATGGGACAGCCTTCACGCTTGACTATGACGTCAACGGCCGAAAAATGCGGCCGACGTCGGCTGAAACCCCTGAATTGGGACACAGCTAAAGGGTGCACATGGCTGGAAGGAACTGAAAACAAGGAGGTGGAAGACAGCATGGCAACGGAGGACAGCACCCAGAACAAAGAAATGTGGGGTTTGGTAACTGAGAAAATTGGCATTTGTTTTTGAGAACTTGTTTTTTTGTTTTAAAAGACTGTCTCCTGGTGAGTAGAGATGGCAGAAATGGAACATATGAGCGATTGAATCATTTGGAATAATTGATTCAGAAAAAAGAACTGATCTTCGAAAACATGTCACTGCAGCGACATCTGATGAACAAATAGATGTGATCCTATAATACGACACTCAAACAGTGGAGTGATTTCATGTGTCTTTTTGTCTCTTAACTTTGTGTGTTTTGCTTTGTTTGGGTTTATAGTATTATTTGTATGGAAGGATATTTTGTTTCAGTCAGTATTTGTAGTGGTTGCTTGTGTACATTTAACTTTTTTTTTTCTACGAGAAGCTCGAAGTGTTCACAGGCAGCTGATCTGCCCCCATCTATTTCAATATAGTCTTAAAATCCAAAAGCATGGTCAGTACAAGACATTCAGGCAAGACTTTGCAAAGAAACTGCACTTACAAGAGCTTTTAAATGTTTTATGCATGTCAGGTGATGAATCATCAGGCAAACTGCAGTTCTCACTGGAGCGGTTCACAGCTGAATGTGAAGTGGCTGAGATGAGAATCAGCACCTCTAAATCTGGGACCATGGTCCTCAGCCAGAAAACGGCGGAGTGCTCCCTCTGGGTCGGGGCTGAGGTCCTGTGAGTTCAAATATCTTGGGGTCTTGTTCTTGAGTGAGTGAAGGATGGAGCAGGAGATCGACCAGCAGATCGGTGCAGTGTCTGTGGTGATGCGGACTTTGCATCGGTCCTTCGTGGTGAAGAAGGAGCTGAACCAAAGGGCAAAGCACTTGATTTACCAGTCAATCTACGTTCCTACCCTATGGTCATGAGCGTTGGGTCATAACTGAAAGAACAGGATCCCAGATTCCAGATGGCCAAAATGAGCTTCCTCTGTAAGGTGGCTGGGCTCTCCCTTACAGATGGGGTGAGAAGCTCATTTATCTGGGTGGTGCTCAGAGTAGAGTCACCCTTGTGACCCGAGCCCCTGGATAAGCAGTAGAAGATGGATGAAGTTGCAAATAATTAAAAAAGTGTGGGGAAAGTGTGTCCAAACTTTTGACTGGTGCTGTAATTGCACAGGCTGATATTGCAAATGCAATTGTTGTGCTTTAACTTAGATCTTAAACATCCCAACTACCAAACCTTATTTTAATCCTAATCAAGTCTGGACACTTATGCAGCTTCATAAAGGTCATTTTCAATGTGAGGACCACTTACTCATTCACTTTGTAGATCAGTGCAACTCCAGTAATTTAAGATTAAAAGTGGTTCTCACAAATATTGTCATACAAGAGTACACATTCCTACAAAGACTAAGAGCTCAGAACTTATACCTCTTGTGGCCTCATTTCACTAATATTGTCACAGTTTTGGAGGTGTCTTCCTCAAATTACATTCATATGGTAGAATGTGCTGAGAAAGCACAAATCTCCACCAATGCAGCTAAATTCCCCACAGGAACATACTATCCTCAGCAACCATCTAATGATTCACAACACTTTCCAATTATGTCTAGTTTCTACAAGGATCCCAACTTCTATTGCTGAGCATCCGCACATATTGATCCAGATTAAGGAAATTCATTGAAATCCGCTGCAGATTTTACTGCACATTCCGGAAAAAAATCAGTGAACTAAATCTACTAGACCAGAGGTTGGCAACCTTTACAATATACAAACACAAAGTAAAAGTAAATACATGTCAAGAGCCACAAAAATATTTGAACCCTTCAGGTACAACATGATATACACCACACCATAGTTTAATTTAGAGATATATCCAGCATTTTTTTTTTCAAGTTTCTGGACCTTAAAGATAATGTAAATGTGGTTTTAAGCATCAAAATCCATCTCCATGTTGTTTTCTTTACTGATTTCTTTTCCCTTCTCTGAACCTTGGCTGAAAACAAAGAAAAAAATCACTGCCTGAAAAAAGAGATGTTTGGGCCTTTGAATTCACATAAATCAATAATTCCTGACAGTTGACAGCTGTTTACAGGCTGAGGTTCATGTGTCAGAAATTGCCTACTATGTACTGTAGACCCGATTAACCCTCAACCCACAATAATAAAAAAAATAGATCAATAAAACATTTGCTTTGATTAAACATACAAGCTTTGACACATGATATAGTAAATAAAATATAAACAGACGCCACACATGTAACCCCTGACTGACGTTAATAGTTTAAGATAAATTTGAAGTATAGACCAGTTACTAGGTTCGGTAGGATTACAACACTTTGTAACTATGGAATAAAATTCAGTTCAACATTTACAATGATTATAATAAGCCGGCAATAGCAATCCCATAAAGTCTCACTGAGCTGTTTGTTTTTAGTCAAGTCATCAAGTCAAGATTCTTTTAGTCAGAGTTCTGTTCCTTTTCCTTGTGGTAGTTTGAGTTATTACCACTTGGTGTGTTGACTCTGGAGGGAAGAATGATGTTCTTCAACCGAAGAGTGGGTTCAGGTCTGGGCCCAGGCTCGCCATATCCATCAGGAGACAATCCAGGATCCAATCCAGTTTCTTAAATCAAAAAAACCTAGCCCAGATGAGGCATCAACACAAACACAGCAACGAACACAGCCACATGGCCTCTCTAGCTCATGCTTCCTTCAACAAAATGAACCATACAGCAAAGCATGGGCTGTCTACCATGTTTCTCATTCAATTCCCCGAGTGCAAAAAAACAGATAAGCTAGTGCGTGATTCAGTCTGCTGCTCGGAGGGAGGGACTAATAGCACTCCAACCAATCAGAGGGTCACTGTCCCCCAACGTGATGGTCAAATAATAAGATAAAGTGGAGGACCACACTTCCTGTTTTCAAAATAAAAAGGTGCGAATGCATTTGCATAAACAAAAGGAGAGACAAAGGGTTGTTTTCTCTACTGGGTTACACCCAATATTATAATAATGCAGAATTAGGCAGTATTTAGGAGTAAGGGGCAGGTAACTGAGGGTAAGTAATAGTAATAATACTGACAGCAGCACATCAGTCTTACTACCAATAAGTATTGTAGATGTCCTACAGCAGGACCTGAGACATCAAATGGGCTGTGGTAAAATGTCTTTTTTCCACATTGGCGTGGTTTTCTGTTAGTGGTCCAGTGCAGAGATGTTTGCGGTGTGATGCCATGTACTCTGGACAAGCCTCCAGTCTCTTTTGAAGGGCTCACTCAGCTCCTGGCTACAACAGAACGGAGGACGTACAATCCACACAGACTCCCACTCGACTCCAGGTCGTTCTGTTCACTGCAGCCACCAGTCAAGGTCCGGTCGGCTGGACTGTAGTTCATACACAGTCGTGCGTATTGTAGATCTTATCCAAAGCTGGAAAAAAAGTCAGTGCATGTTATACATTTAAAAACTATAATAATTAAAAACACAAGGGTAAAACAGTAAAATTAAATAACATTAAAAATTACTTTCACAGATCAGTGTCATTTTATGCATTTTGAACGTCCAGATTTGCACTCTGAGTTCACCTCATAACCAGACAGTTTTGTCTTCTTGGTCTGAAATGTGTGAAAACAACATGTGTTGAGTATTATAAGTGAATTTCGGAACTGTTTCACATGAGAATCCATGAATCCATTAAAATAATCACATGGTACCCCTGCATGAAGAGAGTCCCTCAAAGAATAAAGTGTGAAGACATTTATCTTACTTACATTTGAACAGTTTTATTACAAATGCAGCTGTACTAGTCATCAACAGAAGTAACCAATATGTCCAACAATTCAATTCAACAACAATGCAAAACTAAAATATCTGCAATCTCCGAAGAGATTGCATGGGACTGCTGAATGGATTTGCTGAAAATTGCTCAAGTGCTGAACTCATGTAAAACTAATGTTGTAATGTATAAGAATAAGTTGTAGTTTAAAGTTGAAAATATTTCTAAAGCTCAAGAATCATCTTAAGTATTTGTAAAGTTGAAAATTTAACACATTTCCAACAGTGAAAAGAAAGGATCAATAAATGAAAAAAAAAATACAAGTAAAATAATAGAAATTGTGCACAAAATAAAAAATAGCAAGTAGAGACAATGACAAACATAAGCAACAATAACATAAAAAGTGAATTACACAGCTGAATAAACCAAAGATAGAAACAATAATCAGAGACTGATTGGAAAATAATCTAAAATAATGAAGGATTGAAGGATTTTGACAAAATCCTCCATCATTTTCCATGGAAAAGTGTTTTTCAAAAACGTTTAATATATTAAAAATTATAAAGGTTAGAGTTATGAAACATAATAGCAGACGTGTCCTGAAAAAGCTGAACAGTTTGAATCTGACAAAAAAATGTAGGATAAATAACATACGGAAAACATACGGAAATGGAAGAAGAAAAATATTAAAGACTGAAGACAACTCTGCTGAAAAGGTTCTACATCCACATGTTGGTAATCTCCTCAAAGTTATCAGTTTACTCAAGCTGTACCCACCCATATTACAATACATTGCACTGCATTGTGTATTTTGTCTAACTTTGTTGACCATCGCTAGTGGCATGAAACTTAAGGTGCTTTCACACCTGTTAGTCCGGTCCAGTGGTTCAATTGGACCCACAAGTTGCTACAATGTTGTGATTCTCAACTAGTTCAGTCCACATTCACACCAGTGTTTTTGCAAACGAACCAACCACTATGGATGTTGTATATCCCCCACTCATGTGGCGGCGCTGTTTACAAAATACTGTGTTTACAAAATACTGTGTTCAGCAGACGAAAATATCAGATTTTGCTTTATTTTCGGATAATGAATGGCACTATTTTACTTGTTTTTGTGGCGATTTATTATCGTTTGTGCAAAAAGCACAGATACTGCTGTTGTTCCAGCATGGAAATCATATTTGGCTCGAAAACACTGTGTGCTTCTTTTTGGCACAGAGAAAACGTATCAAAAGACTCTGACAGAGAAGTTTACTAGCTTCTTGAAATGTATGTCACAGCTTGCTACGGAAGCCTCCGTAGATCAAAAAGTGCTACATTACAGACAGCTGGATCGGGTCCGGTCAGAGTTCTCACCATCAGCGTACCACACTGGAGTTCAGATGTAGGCGTGCCGAACTATACTGAGACCACCTCCAGAAGGTGGTCTCAGTACGATTCTTTAGTACGAACCAAAACAAACTCGTCCACTTTCACATTAGCCCAAACGAACCAAACTTGTAGGCCTTCCGGACTCTGGTCCGCTTTAGGCAGACTAAATGCTATAGGTGTGAAAGCACCCTTAAATCATAGCATACATAAAGCAAATCTATGTGTAGTTTGACTCAACAATTATGGCAGAGCTGCAAATACAGTATATGCTAAAACTAAGTCAGACCTTTACAGTACAGATTTTGTTAAGGAAAATCTGTACTAGAAAAAGGCTGTTTGTTGTTCTATCTCTACTCTTTTCTCTTGTCTCTCCTCTGTCCACTAACCTCAACCAGTGGAGGCAGATGGCCGCCTACCCTGGGCCACTGGTTCTGCTGGAGGTTTTCCTCTTCCGTTAAAGGAAGTTTTTCCTTTTTGTTGTCTTTGTCTTGCTCTCAGTGGTTCTGTTGGGTTTACTGTCAGTATAGTCTTGAGGTCTAGGCCTTGAATTGTGAAGCGCCTTGACATAATCGATTATGATTGGTGCTATACAAATAGAAGAAATCCAAGCTAACTGATAGGCCAGGGCCGAACACGGAAATCTGTCCTGTTCATCCGCTTGTTCATCGCAAGCAAACAATGAAGCTACAGCAGATGTATGCATGTGTTGCATAGGTTTTTCCCCAAGAAGCTGCCCAGGATGAGTAGCTCACCACCACATCATTCGTCACCACTCTCAGTCGCATTCTTATTCAATATCAGCCCTTTTGTTCAGCATGCTGGATATTTTGCAGACTATAACGTGGTGCTGTATTTACAAAGACGCCGAGCAAGGTATTGCCTGAATTACAAAGTTTTAAGATCACTTATGTCTGTAAATCATATGGAAGAGAGAATTGTCATCCATTTTCTACCCCTTAATCCTCACAAGGGTTGGGGAAGATGCTGGAGCCTATACCAGCTGACTTGGGGCAAAGGCAGGGTACACCCTAGATGAGTCACTAGTTAATCACAGGACTGACACATAGAGACAGACAACCATTCATGCCTATGGACAATTTTAGAGTGTCCAATTCACCTAATACCTAGTGCATGTTTTTGGTTGTGGGAGGAAGCCGGAGGACCTGGAGAGAACCCACGCAGACACGGGGAGAACATGCAAACTCCACACAGAAAGGCCCCACCACCCGGTGTTGGGATCGAACCCAGGACCTTCTAGCTGTGAGGCACGAGTGCTACCCACTGCACCACCAAGTTGCCAAGAATCATCATGTCCCTCATAAATAAATACGTTGTACTTTATACACTGCACTTTATGACTCTCTACTGAACTTGTTTGGAATCTGGGTTGTACATTTAGCAAGAGCACAAGGCTGGGGCAGACTTTGAATACACCAAAACTCGAAGCTAAAGTCATGGATCAAAGAACAAAAAGCATCCACCTGTAGGAGATTAATATTACTTTTCTACTTCATATTTCATGTTCACCTTAAAAAGGCGTCTCTGCAGCAGCACACCATTTCTCACAAAGACTGTATATTTATTTTTTTCACATTTTATTTCAAGTGATGTTTCAAAGAGGCAGAGCCATGTGTCAAAGTGACCTATTGAGAACAATAATGAACTCAATCACAAAGGTAGGCCTTGGTTAGAAGACACCTTTGTTGAGGAGGAAGACTGAAGCTCGAAGATAGTTTACTCCATTATCTCCAAAAGAGCAAATGATGAAAGGATATGTAAAGCACACTTAGCCTAATGACTCTATTCTTATGCTCTAATTGTGAGTGCAATATCTTAAAAGCTGCAGAAGTCTCTTATGAAAAATCAATAAATATCACTTCCCTTAGATGTCTCATCTGGTGTGATTTTCAGTGAGCATTAGCAGCATTGCATCGGTACAATACTAATAAAGCTTTAGATGAGAGGGTATGTGTGTAAGAAGCTGCTCAGTAGAGGTTTAACCAATAATCACAACATATTTTACAGATATATGCACTTTATGGACAAATGTAATGGGATTCCTCAGAGGTGGAATTACAGCAGAGGTCTGCAAGTTTTACTGCTGAAAGGGCCATATTTGGACAGACAGTTTAAAAAAGGCATCTCCTTGGACCAAAGTGTCAAAAATCTACATTCCAAATTATTTCTACATTTTACAACTTAATTATAAAAGACAAAATGTAGAGGTACTGTATGGTTTATTTGCTTCATGTTGACTATTTTGTGAGCACTAGTGGTGATGGTTGTCACCACAATGTCAAAATGAACAAAATAAGTTCTTAAGTTAAAAAGATAATTTCCAAAAAGTCAAACAACATAATCAAGAAATTGAACAAAACATCTACAATGTGCATTTAAAGACCAAAAATATACAAAATCACACAAATGTGAACAAAATATTCACAAAATGAACATGGGATATAACATAACATTATAACAAAATAACCCACAAAACGAGCAAAGATTATCAAAAATGTCCCAAACAGCACACAATGCTGATTAAAAATTCACAAAATGAAAGTGTTAAATTAACAAATAAACTTTGTCATCAAAAATTCTACAGAATTAACAACTAGTCTACAAAAAACAAACAAAATAGCATGCATAAAAAGAACAATAATTAACAAATGTATCCCGAAAATGATCATAACCTGCACAAATGATCAACAGATCATGCAGGATAGTAAACCTCAGCACACATGTTGTTTGAACAATTAATGGTTAATGTAAAGATAATGTTTTGAAATGGCCAAGTCAAAGTCCAGAACTAACAACAAGGTGAAATGTTCTCTAAGGACCAGAAGTAGCCAATTCATGAGAAAATCTCCAACATCTTAGAGCTGAAGCTGTTCTTTTTGGAGGAATAGACTAAAATGTGTCCGGATTTATGTGCACAACTGGTTCTGTTTGCAGAAGATACAAACATTTTCTGCTCTGGGGAGAAATTAAAACAACTAACTGAGGACCTCATCAACGGAATGAGCAATTAAAAATAGGGTTTGATCAAAACAAATTATCATTAAACCTGAGCAATATAAAAATAATGTTATTTAGTAAATCTAATAATAGACAGTTACAAAGAAAAACAAATAATCATATTTAGTAATCACATAGTAGATACACATGTACAGATTTAGGTAGATGGTGTGAAAACTGAGTTCATAAAAATAAATGTCTTGAGGTAATAATTTGATGATAGACTCATATATTTAACTTGTCAGGATGCATGTCAGTATTAAGCAATGCAAAGTACTTTCTCAATCAAACATCACTACACATTCATTACTGTTTACCCATAGACTGTATATACTAGCGACAAAGTAACTGTGATGTTACCCATTAGTTTCTGAAGGGCCGTGTTGAGGCTAATCAGGTTGTCACTTGCTGGATGGCATCTTGGAGCCAAAAATGAGATGTAGCCATATTTGGACAAATGGCGGTGGTCCTACTGGAGTGTTGCATGGTAAGGGACTCATGGGAAAGCTAATACTAGCTGCTAGCTTACTGGCACGGTCAAAGCTCACTATGCAGTGCCAAACAAAGTCATATTACAGTGTTGTTAGTGTAAACACCCACAACCGCAGTCAAGCGTGTCTCAGGTAAAACTATACCCATATTGAATAAATGGAAAACACATAGGTCCGACTTCACTGGCGAGTTGGGATACCATAGCGATATGTCAATCAAACCCCAGAACAGCAGCAGTGTGTTGGATTAATTGGAGTAATTATTAAAAACGAAGCAAAAGGTTAAAGGTGGACCACCATCTTTTATTTAGACCCTTATTATCTGGACCACAGTAACTTATTATGTTTGCAGTCAAAATTATTAAAGTTTACAGATCTGGTTGTATTTCAAACACCATAAATAACCTATACAGCCAATAATAATCTGACGCCTGTAAATATCCAAATTTTTCAGTGAACATGTGGGTGGCTATAATATTATTATATTTATAATATAATAAATAACATGGGGTGACACGGTGGTGCAGTGGGTAGCACTCGTGCCTCACAGCTAGAAGGTCCTGGGTTCAATCCCAACACCAGGTG
>JAQQAE010012502.1:0-13137 GCA_029823295.1 Pseudamia nigra | reverse complement strand
ACTTTTCATTGTGTCAAAGTGTCATTTCTTCAGTGTTGTCCCATGAAAAGCTATAATTAAATATCTGCAGAAATGTGGGGGGTGTACTCACTTTTGTGAGATACTGTATGAACAACAAAGACACCAGCATGTAAATGCACCATGAGAAAGTCAGACCCCAGCATTTGTAGTGATGCTCCTTGTACCCGGAGGAACAGACAGGACAGACAAATATGTCTGCATCAGAATATCTGGTACAATTACTGAGTCTTAAATCTCGCAGATAAAGCTGTTATTGGCTTGAATGTTTAACTCAAAATAGGATCTGGATACTGCGGTGCAAATTTCTAGCATTTGTTTTATTAGCATGCTGAAAATGTTAGAGGAATCCAGGGTGCATTTTTTCAACATGACTCAATAATTAAATATTTTGAACTATTCAAATGAACAAAATGAACTAAATACGGTAATCTAAAAAAATCTATGTATGTTAGCAAAATAATGCACAAAAAGAAATAAAAAATAGCTCAGCAATGAACAAAACTGCCAATATATATATGTAAAGAACAAAAATTAGTAAAACAATCAATAAAATGAACTAAATAAACAAGTAAATGAACTAGTATGAGCAAAAACCCAACTAAATGAAGAACATAATTGGAAAAATTAAACAGAATAAGAAAAACATGAACAAACTGCACAGGAAAATGAACAAAATAAGCTAAGCAAAGCAATGAAATGAGTGAGATAAACAACTAAATGAACAAAATAATCGAAAAAGTAATTTAAATTAACAAAATAAGCAAAAAAAAAAAACTAATGAAAATGAATACAGCAAAGAAATAAAACATTATTTACCGGTATGTAACACACAAAATGAGCAATCAGGAATATGGGAAAAAAAATGAATGTAGCTGAACAAAAATTTGTAAAATAAGGCAGAAAATGAACCGAAATGAGCTAAATGTTCAGGAAAATGAAATAAATAAACAAGAAACGGAACAAAACAAGATGCAAAATGAAGAAAAATTAGCAAAGCAATCAAGAAAATTTACAAAATGAGGAACAACATTAACTGAAGTTAGCAAAATAAGCAACAAAATGATGAAATGTCTAAGATGTCCATGAAAATGAACAAATAAACAAAAAAACAAACAGAAATGACATTAATTATGTAAAGAACAAAACAATTTAGCAAATACATGAACAAGAAATTGAACAAAATAAGGGACAAAATGAACTGAAATGAGCAAAATAAGCAGCTAAATGAACTAAATAACCTAAAACCAATGTAAATTAACTAAATTAGCAAGAATATGAACAAAACAAGGACGGAAATAAACTGAAATGAGAAAAATAGGCAATTAAACAAAAATAATAAACAAGAAACTGAACCGCATGAAGTGCAAAATGTACAAAAATGACAATGAAATTAAACAAAACAAGGGAAAAAATGAACAGAAATGAGCAAAATAAGGAACTAAATGAAAAAAATTCTAAAAAGTTTATGGAAATTAACAAAATATATATTAAAAAAAACAATGAAGAGAACCACCAGACAGAAAGATCAAAATGAGCAACAAAAGGAATAAAATAAGGGACAAAATGAACTAAAATAAAAAACTATGTACATGAACAAAAGCAATGAACAGTATGGACAAGGAAATAAACATATTTATTAAGAAAATTACCCAAAATTAACCCAACAGTAGCCAACATGACCATTATTTAGGCAAAGCTGGATTTTATAAAGACAAAAAAACTGCATATGACCTAAATTTGAACAGTTTTACTCATATCAGCACCGGCTTCATGACCAGGTCGGTGGCGATCAGCAGCGACAACACAGTGAACACTGGCTTGCTTTTCCAGAGGAGGAGATTCATCAGCAGCACAGGCAAGAAGAAGTGGAACCAGAGCTGGGTGACAACCAGACACAGAGGGCAGAAGTCTGCAGGCAGGATGCCACTGCGCTCCGACCTTTACATTCAAACACCACAAAAACAGGAATAATATGGAAAAAGGCTCTCCTCCTGGACTCAAAAATGTGTGTATTTGTGCTCAAGACTTCATTATAGACTACTATCTTCATCACTCACTGAGCAGAAAGGGTAATAAGATGACATCAATAATCTCATCATGAGCATAAAATGAAAATAATCAAGAAAATGAACAAAATAATACTGAAAGTCACTGAAATTAACAAAATGGGTAACAATTCAAACAAAAATAAGCAAGAAAATGAACTAAACTTGGCATAATAATCCAACACATTAAATGTTTTACCCCCTATTTTGCAAGTTAATTTAACTTTCACATGCCTGACTCAATGCGTCACACAGTAGAAGCTGAAGGATTATTCCCTTTTCTGTCCAGTTGCCCAAACCACTTTATTTTCATCATATTGTTGTTATTTGGTGCCAACAAGCTGAATCAAGATCCACAATTTTGCATAATCCTCTGTAGAAATTCCATTCCATTCCAGTTCAATTTGTAGGCCTCTTTTCTTTTCATTTCCTTTTCCATTTCTTATCTTTTCGTACTATGACTGTTATTCTTGAACGCACCATCCCTTGTTCCGCGTTTGTTGAGTGCCCTGTCTGTTATTGGATGACAGTTTGGGAGTCGCAACGTGGTGTGCACTTCATCCGACCAACAGGACGTGCCGAAGGGGCGGGAATGTCTTGTTTGCTATCGGTTACCAGACGGACCGCCCGCATCGTAGGAGACGCTGAGACAAACACGCACACACTTCACGTAACAAGACGTCGCGCGGTGTTTGGAAACTGTGTACGAATCAGTGGCGGGAGATGAACGACGCAAAAGAGAGACGATATTAGTGTTTGTACTATTTAAAATAGCACCAGTACAAACATATATATAACAGAAACAGTGTCGACAAACTCGTCTTTGCTTCAGGGAAGCGCAAAGATGGATGGTTTTGGAGTTTATGCGGTTTTTGGGGTGAACAATCCGCCTCAAAAACTCCTTCGGTAAGTCAAACATTAAGCGGTTCAGTATTGTGAAGGAGTTTCACGCCTGTTTTAATTGTACACACATTATACTTGAAACGCAGCTTTACAATGTATATTTTAGTTTTATTTGCAGTCGTCACCAGCCATTGTACCAAATAAACATCTGTCTGTTTACAAGATACATGCTAGCGTTTCTGCCTTTCGTGGTTTAATCACTGCCAGTTAAATATTATTAAAAGCAGTGGTCAGTTCAAGGACGTGAGTTTCGTTTTGAGCAGAAGGAGGGACATTTTAAATCAGGCATCCGTGCATCTTCTGGAAATTTTCAGCATTTAACACCAAACAACTTCATTTTCTGATACTTTTGGGGACTTGTTCGTCCATTAATGTGTGTGTTTTCTGAATAAGTGTAGGAAGGGAATTTTTTAAAATGAGCAAACTCTACCAAACAAGAAAGAAAACAAATAAAATGATCCAAAAATATTAGCAGAACAGTTTCATGAAACAAACAACAAAATTCGACCAAAATTAATAACGAATAGACCTAACATGACCTTTTACGCATTTTACACTTTGAATGCAAGATAATATAAGAATCAGGCTGTAACTTCTATGTATACAGAGCCCAACAACAAAAAAAACTACTATTATTTTCTCATTAGCCAGTTTATATTTAAAATGTTTTTTGAGGGGCGCAAATATACATTTTACTAATCTTTTTTTTTCATTAAAAAAAATACACCTCCAATGTGCATCAGTTATTTCTTTTGATTCTGCCAGGGCCAACGGGTCGTGCAGAGTGTCGGTTGCAGTTCCACCGTCTGTCCGCCAGGTGGTGCTGTTCAGCAGCGGTCCGTGGGGAGACAGGGTCTGTGTGAACGCGGAGCTGGATGATGCAGAGCGGATCCCCATCACCATCGGAAAACTGACTCCTTATAACAAGTAGGACAGCTCTCACCACGTGGTTATCATCTAAGTACACGTTTGAGTGAGCATTTTATTGCATCTGCCTCAAAAATTAATATTTGACCTGCTTGTTATATTAATTTCTGTTCATTTTGTGTATAATTTTGTTCATTAATATTTGCTTTCCCAGTGTGTCTTCACCATTTTTGTTCTCCTGTTTACTTTGTTCATTTTGTGGATAGTATTAGTGTTAATGTGCTGAGTCAGGGGTCAGCAACCTTTACAAACTTAAGAGCCATTATTGCACAGAAAGGAAAAATGTCTTTAAAAAAAAAATTGAACCCTTTACATAAAACATGACATATGACACGTTTCAGCTGGCAACATGTTAACATCCACAGTATTATAATTGTGTTAATTTTTTTATTTTGTCCTTTTTTTAAATTATTTTGTTTGTTTTGGTTCAACTTACTGATTATTTTTGCTCCTTTTTGTTAATTTTGCAAGATTATTTAGTTAACTTTCAGTTTCTTTTTAAATTATTTTTATTTGATTTTTTTTTTTTTCTGTATTCTCCATTTGTGTAACAAATTGCTTCATTTTGTTATGCAAATGCAACATTTATGTGTTTTCATATTTTTCTTATTTTCTTGATTATGTTGTTCATTTTGTAGATTATTTGCACCAGTTGTGTCTTATTTTTTGTTCAATACGTAGTTATTCACACCACTGAAATAGATCATCCAGCTTCATGTTTGTTTGTTTTTTGTGTTTTTTAACTGCCTCTTTTTTTTTTTAAAGTCACTATTTATTTATTTTGTGTACAATGACAAAGCCAATTCATTTGTTTCATTCTATGTTTTCTTGATTTTACTTTTGTGCTTATTTTATAAATAGTTTTGTTCATCTTTATCCATTAATGTTATTCTTTTGTTAACTTTCTGTGTTATTTTTTCCTAATGTTGAAGGTCATGTTGTTTATTCTGTACATTTTCTGGATTTTTGTGTTTTTCCTATTTTTTGTTTGTATTTGGTTAGTGCTTGTGGTTTTTCAGTCATTTTCTTTAATCCAAGCAAAGGGAGTATGTTCACTTTTCATTTTCACACATTTTATGTTTCATATGTAAATGTTCAAATACATTTAAAAATATTGTGGTACTGCAAATTATGGCAGTTGGAGGATTCTCAACATTTATATTTAGGTCTCAAGATGAAGATGTATGATGACCCCTGACACAGACCATTTGTTTCTCTGCGTAAACCCGATGTGTTTGATGAATTATCCTATTCATTTGTGATATTTTAACAATTACCATGTCTTATTGTCTCCAGGTGCTTGTCATGGGAGCAGTGGGAAGAGGAGACATGGACAGATGGAGTCACGCTGATTGTTTCACTGGAGGGAGCAAACATGGTATTTGTCAAACACACTTATATCTTTAAGATTTAATGCACTGAGAACAGCCAAACACACCACAAAGAGAAGAGTGTACCACTGTTATAGCCAGTAGTTATACCGATGAGGCTTAAAGAGGTTAAACTGGATATATTAGGCAGTAATATGTATGATTTGTCCTCATTATTGGATGGTTGTGGTAGAGGAACCATTTTTTTGTTTCCTCAGGGGAAAATGGAACCAGAAACCATCCTGGCTGTTAAAGAATACACACCAAAGGTAATTTATCTTAAAGAGGAACTAATACTGAAATAAAGGAAAGTGTCGACTCATTTTGTTTCCTCCTGCAATAATAAAATAATACTGCATGTGGCAAACTGTTCGCCCCTCGTCTCCAGGACACAGTGGCTCCCCTTGGTGCCCGAGAGCTCAACGGTAAGAGGAAGAGGGAGCGAGTAGCAGAGGAAGAGCGTGAAGAGCAGAAGGTGACGAAGACGGGGGAGGAAGAGAATGTGTCTCCCAATGGTTCAGCGGAGGCCACGCCTGTGCGGAGGGTTAGAGGTCAAGGCAAAGGAGCCCAGAAGCTGTTCGGTAGTGGAGGAGATGGGGCAAAGTCAAAGGGGGCAGGTGAGCTGGGGTCTAACTGAATCAACAAGACAAAGATGGTGGTTTTATTTGCTGCAGACAATAAGTATGTGTTTACAAACCTGTCAGTGCTGTTGCTATTAAACAGTAGCAGTTCCTGTGGCTCAGTGTGGAGGTGTAAAACCTGTCTTTACTCTTTTTCTACAACTAAAGGAATGGGAGAAGCACAAGGGACTGTGGGAAAAACGCCTCCTCAGAGCGCGGCCAGGACAAAGAGTAGGCAGGCCAAGACTCCCACACAGACCGGTGAGCTCCATTATAAACATCATATATGGTTTGGATTGTTTTGAATGTGTAAAGGAGATTAAAGCGATGGATGCTGCAGATGTCTCGCGCTCAGGCCTGATCAGATTATGTCCTCTGTTTAAAAGCCTGAAGTGTAAACGTCCTAAAATATGTTCCTCCTGCAGCTCCACCGTCCAGTCCGTCAGGCCGCTGGGGTCAGACGCTGTGTCCCGTCGATTCTCAGACGGCAATTCTGATTGGTGGACAGGGAGCCAGGATGCAGTTCTGCAAAGATCCCATGTGGAAGCTCTGCACAGGTCAGTCTCTGATGTATGAATATCAGAGCAGGGTTCCCATGCGGAAACCTGGAAAACGATTGACCAATTTTCTAATCATGGAAAATGAGACAAAAGGTCAAATGTCCTGGAAAAGCTTAAGTTTTCCTGGAAAATTATTGTTGATTTAGTTAAATTTTGGTGTTATTTTGTTCAGATTTGTTAATTTACTTGATCTTTTTTGCTAATATTGTTTATTGTTGTTCATTTTCATTTGATTCTTTTAATCATTTAGCTCATTTTTTGTTTATTTTGTTCATTTTATTATTTATTTATATAATTTAATTAAATACATTTTGGTGTTTTGTGCATTTCTGTTAATTTACTTTATTCTTTTGATCATTTTAGTCACTTTTTGGATCCCTTACCTCTTCTTTTTTTTCCCAAAGAAGCACCCAGAGACAAAGCCTGTGTTTTTCAGTTCCAGAGTGTTGTTAGTGTTGGTCCGTGAGTGTGAGCTCGGCACTTCAGGAGGATGTATTAATGTGTGGTGTAATAACTTATCTGTCATGCTGTAGGTGCTGAAAAAGTCCTGGAAAATCATTTTAAGAAAAGAGGTGGAACCTTGCAGAGTGTAGCGTAGAGCTGCAACATGTAATCAAGTCATTGATCATTGAATTACTCGAAAGCTAATTTTATGATTGATTTGAGTAGGTTGAGTTGTGTTTTTTTTTTTTTTTTAATGCACTTTTTCAGTGGAAGTCCAAATTCTCTGATTTCATGATCTGGTTTATTAGTGCACAGAATATCTTTGTGTCAAAATGTTACCTTCGACTTTGAGAAACACTTTTTCAATATTTTCAGGCATGTGGTATTCCAAACAATTTCTGAAAAATAAGTGTCAGACAGGGTGATAAAAATATTTATTTGCAGCTCTAGCGCTTTGTTGTTAGAAATGGTAATCATAATAACACAGAAGTAGATGAGTGTTCATCGTGAAGCTGGATCAATTATCTGTTCTGTCAAATTTTCCACATCCCCTAATGTGTGTCAGCTCTTTTTCAAACTGGGCAAAAACATCCATCCATCCATCCATTTTCTACCCCTGGGCAAAAACAAATTGAATCAAAAGTAATAAAACCTTTTTTCTAGAATTGAGGATTTTTTCAAAATTTGGCATTTCCATAAACATTGTGTTATGTGGCTCATGTGCATACAGTAAAACAGAGTGGTGCTTGAAATATTTCTGCATGAATAAAACTTACAACATTATCCAATTTTACACAAGTCCGTAAAGTAGACAAGGGGAACTCAATTTAAAAAAAGAGGAAAAAAAATCTATACTTGATCATTTATTTTTGGAAAAAGATCCACTATAACTAATATGTGAACTTTGGTTGTCATTATCTGGTTTGACCCCCTTATGCAGCACTGACTGCAGATAAACACATCTGCTAAATGTTGATGAGTTGTGCACATCAGCGTGGAGACGTTTTAGTCCGTTCCTTCCAACAGATGTTGGTGGTTTTTGTCTCATGAATTGGTCACTTCCTGTCATTACAGACCATTTCACTTAGTTTAAGGTCTAAACTTTGACTTGGTCATTTCAAAACATTAACTTTATTTAACCATTATTTTGTTTGGTCTGTGAAAATCTGATTCTGTCTTAGGCTATATTTATGCAGAAATAAAGAAAACTTTAAGGCAGGGGTGGGCAAATCCAGGTGTTGAGGGCCGGTGTCCTGCAGGTTTTCCAACTGCCTCTGCCCCACCCACTGTACCTTCCTGCTCTGCCTGGATGTGCCCACCCCTGCTTTAAGGGATTCATAATCTTTCAAACACCAGCGCATATCTGTACCCAGAGACTCAACTTGTCTTTAGTTTTGTCTAGTTATGCTCTCTAGCTGTGAGTTTTAAATGGTAGGGATTACCGGTAGGTCTGTCCATGTTAGATGCAGTGTTTTTGTTTTTGTCCACAGAGGACATGTCCTGGGTGGCAGCAGAGACTTTAGCTGAGGGTCCAACCCCTGAGGCCAGGATCGGTCACACGGCTGTGTACGACCGTGACTCAAAGCGGATCTTTGTGTTCGGAGGGTCAAAGAACAAGAAGTGGTTCAATGACGTTCACATCCTTGACACACAGAGCTGGAAGTGGACCATGGTGGAGGTATGTTTGTACTGGTGTCCACATCTTGTCCCCCGGCTGTTTTTGTCTTTACTTTAGTCAGTTTCCTGTCCGTCTTCCTCAGGCTCAGGGTAAGGTCCCTCCCCTGGCCTACCACAGCTGCAGTATGTTCCGAGGAGAGCTGTTTGTGCTGGGAGGGGTGTTTCCTCGCCCTCATCCCGAACCTGACGGCTGCAGTGACTCCCTGTACATCTTTGATCCCAACCTCTCCATCTGGTATGAACCCATCGTTACAGGAGACAAACCCTCTCCTCGCTCGGGGTAAGATGAATCGAAATGTCACCTTAGCGCCTGTTAATACATTTTCTTCACTTTACATCTTACACCCTTCTTCTGTTCTTTTTCAGTCACTCAGCATGTGTGATGCAGGAACGAAAGATATATGTATTTGGTGGGTGGGACACACCTGTCTGTTACAACAACATGTACATGTTGGACCTGGGTATGTTTTACACACTCCCACTGCAGTGTTTATTCTGTGTTTTGGAGATGTATCAGAAAATTTCATATAACGATTATTGTGACCAAAATGATTACGGTGAGTAGTATTATAATGGTATTGTTCAAGTATGCTCAAAAAGTTAAAAAACTGCTTAGACATACTGAAATCATTTTGCCAAGTTTTATTTTGACACACACTGACGGCATGGAACAGGCTGAGGCGCAGATACACCTGTGCATGGGAGATCACATCACACACTACCTGCAGTACTGCAGAAAATATTGTGTTGCTATAAAAATGGCGAGAAAAAGACAATTAACGATGGATGATTTTTCATCACAATACTGAAAAGTGTAGGTCTTCCCTACAGAAATTGCAAAGAGTACAGTGAGTGTCGGTGAGTCCAGTTTTCTTCATCATCAAAAGGCATTCAGAAAGTTGGGGAAAGTCTGACAGAAAGGGGTCTGGCAGACCCAAAGCAACAAGAGAGTCAGAAGGCACATTTCTGAGAGTCAACAGCTTGCGTGCTAGGCAGCTCACAGAACAGCTTCAAGCACAGTTTAGTAGTGGTTTTAGTAAGTAAGCCTCAGTTGCAACTGTGAAGAGAAGACTTCAAGCTGCAGGTTTAACAGGTCAAGTTGCAGCAAGAAAACCATTGCTAAGATGTTAGAGTAAGAAAAGGAGGCTATTCTGATGTCTGCAACTCGACCTGTCAAACATGCAGCTCAGTCTTTTCTTATCGATGTGGTTAGTGCAAATGCCATGGTCCTCCATTTCAGTTAATCCCTATATCTTGCATTAACCTAAAAGTTATCTTACTTTACACTTGCTGTGAAGTTGTAGATGGTGGTCATGGAGATGACACAAAAGATTTGAAGTGTTCCCCTGGCTTTTTTTCTGTATGTACTGCAGACAGGGTGAGCATATTTGATTGCTTTACCCTCAGTATTCTTACAAAAACCAAAATACGACCACACTTCAGACTTTTTCCTCTTACAGGATGAAAAAAAAAAAATCTCCAGAGCACTGTCACCACCGGTGCCTTGTGCTATGTTTTCAATATGTTTTTCAGAGCGCGGCAATCAAGCATGGTTTTAATAATGATTCAAATTTCAAATGGTAATACTAACCATTGTGAATTTCACCACGGTTTATCGTTACACCAGAACCATTTCAACCCTGCCATGTTCACATGAACCCATGAGGGACAAAAGGGGTTTTGGGTGCAGACAGTGGTTCTGTGATTAATTGTAAGAAAATGTGTGTTTTTTCAGGTCTGATGGAGTTTTCTGCTGTGAAGACAAATGGAAAACCTCCCTCTCCGAGAAGGTACACACACAAACACGTGACGATGCAAGTAGTATTTGGTATTTAACATCTCAGCTAGACTTGACATGAGCAACTTTGCCAATATTAGATTATTAATAAAAAAAACATTTCAGTTCCTCACATTGAATCATCTTAAAACATTCAAACACACTTTCACTTGTACTGTTTTCAAGAACCACCATCATCAGCCTGAGGTGTACCTATCATTAATACTTAACAATGCGTTTGCTTCTTTGTTGCAGCTGGCATGGCAGTGCTGTGCTCTCAGACACAAAGTTCTTGATCCATGGAGGTTATAATGGAAACAACGCTCTCAGTGACACTTTCATCTTTGATATAGGTGAGAGATAAATCACTATGGATAGGTGTACCATGTAGGAAGTGGTGTTACTTCTGGCAAAGGGGTTACCTGAGTCTAACGTCTAAGGCGTGTTCCCAAGGAAGACTAGTGCTCACGGACATTTGCAAATGAAATTACCTGCAGAAAAGAAAATGCAGGATTCTTACATGAACTCCCTAAACCAGGGGTCTGTGACCTGTGGCTCCTCAGCCCCTGTCCAGTGGCTCCTGTGGTTTTCTCTAATGGGAGTAACACACTACAATAAGTCAAAATCAACTAGATAACCAGTAAATCAACTAAAACAAGAAAAAAAAATGAACTAGATAGTGATTAAGAAAAGCTCCAAATAATGAGCAAAAAAGTCAAGGAAATAAACAATATTTTAAATAAAATAGACAAAACACTGATATAACTTAACGATACTGAATTGTGTATTTAAGTCAATGAACAAAATGACAATAACAAAGTAAATAAGCTTAAGGCAACATGATCAAAATAATCCAGAAAATGCCTGCAATTACTAGGAAAGGTGACAAAAATGACTAAATAGCAAGTTAACTGAATAAAAAAAGAACAAAAATCATTAAAAAAATACCAAATTGTCAATGAATGACCAAAAACAAAACAATGAAAGAAAGATGAGCAAAGTAATGAACAGAAAAGTCACACTAGACTGAGCAAAATGTGCAAAATTTTAAAAATAGGATCAAGAAAACAAACAAAATTTCACAAAAGTGAATAAAGTTGTGAACGAACAATGAAAATGATCTGTAAAATGAGCATAAATGACATGTAAGACATTTCTTGCTATAATATATATTTGTACAGTAGTTGTAGTAGTACTGTTGACTCTGTACCCACCCTTCCTCTGCACGAGACAACAGATGGTCGAAATCACATTAAAAGGTAAGAAATGACACAAATTAACTCTTCCCAGGACATGCAAACCATTCAGGATGACTACCATGTGAATTTGATGGGAGAATTACATGAGTGTACAAATAAATGTAGCTAATCTATAACATAAAACATGTTCTGAATTGTTTAACACATTTTGTTTACCACATAGTATAATTCCACGTGTGTCCTTCAGTACTGTATTAATGTAAAATGTAAATGGTGAACATGAACCAGAAAAAAAAACAGTAAAGGTGTGTCCAAACTTTTGACCGGGGGTGTAAATCAAACCATTATTATTATAATTATAATTATGATGATGATGTCTGAGATTGTTTATAAGAATGCATAATGATACTTGTTTCAGAAACAAACAGCTGGACAGAGGTGACGCACCCTCAGCTCTGCGTTCCCAGCGCCGGACACTCCATCATCACCATGGAAACAGCCAATCGGCCGCGTCATTCCACGGAGGATGGAGATGTAGACATGGATGCCGTCAGCGGAGCCCTGCTGGTGTTCGGAGGCGGAGACAACGAGGGCAACTTCTATGCCGACCTGACAACCATCGCCATGGACGAGCTACTCCGAGCTGTGTAAGCAGTCTGAGGTGAATCCCCACCCCCCCCACCACCACCACGGATGAAGACGTTCCAGTACCCACACATCTCAGTTTATTATTTATATCCCTGCTGTTTGTCTGTGCTGTATCGACTCCACTCGTTAAAGCTTTTACATTTTCATGTAGAGATTCAGACAAAACCTTCTTGTGTTTTCTTTCATTGGTCCAGTAATAACAGTTTAAATTAGATTTATCAAGGAAAAGGGTGTCTGTAGATCCTTAAAATGTCAATGTAAGGCCTTAAGAGTAATTTAAGACTGTAAGTTTTAAATTTGTCATGTTGTAATTACTATAGTTGTTTGGTATTTTCCCATTTTTATGGCATATTTATGGATTATGGCAGTCATTTTTGTTGATTTTGCTGATTGTTTTCATCAGTTTGTTTATTTTCTTGATCATTTTCTTAATTTTTAGGTCCATTTGTGGATTTTTCATTTTCTTATTTAATCTGTGGATTATTTTGATCAGTATTTGGTTTTTTTTTTTTTCTTTTATTATTTTGTTCAGTCTTTTGTCAATTTGTTGATTGTTTGTTTTTGGCTATTGTTTATTTCTTTGGTCATTTTATTTGTTTTTGTTGGTTATTGTCCATTTTGGTTATTTTCTTGACTATTTTGCTTGTTTTGGTCAATCTGCACATCATTCTGTTTTTTTATCATTTTATTCGTTTTTGGAGTGATTTTGCTCATTTTCTTGTTGAATTTGCTGATTATGTTAATAACTTTTGTTCAGTTTTTTGACCATTTTGTTAATTTTATTGTTGATGTATTTACTTATTTCTTAAAAATAAGTTCAGTCCCCATCTTAATGTCTTCGTTACTTTCACGTTCAGTAACTTTAAAGCCCATCCATCCATCCATCTTCTACCGCTTATCCGTGGGGTCGGGTCGTGGGGGCAGCAGCTTGAGCAGGGAGTCCCAG